>PVKE010001629.1:36403-80875 GCA_004027555.1 Craseonycteris thonglongyai | reverse complement strand
GACACATGTCGTTTCTTCTTACATGTGTGTTTGCTCCCTGCGTCCTTCACTGTGCTTAGCCATTGAGGGGTACTGCTTTGTAACAGGTTAGCCATGTATTTCTGTGCTTTCTTTTCTGGAACCAACCAGAAGAGATGCTGATAGGCTGATGATTCAAGGAGGAGAATTTTTATATTCTGTCTCTGCCAGTTCTGCATATGCTTTTAACAGCATTATGGAAGCATTTGCCCTAGAGTTCAAATTCCAAGTGACATATAAATGCTTGGGAATTTTTTTTTTTTTTAAGTATTTGAAAACAGCTTTCTCCTCAGTTATTGTCATTTACTCCTCCTCCTCTTCCTCCTTCTCTACCTCCTCTTTCTTCTGTTAGGTACAATCAGTCCTGCCCTGGATTTAAACTTGACTGACAGTTTTATGAGAATGGCAGGGAATAAAAGAGAAGGAGAGTTCAGACTGGAACAAAAATTTAAATTTACATGTTTAGTTTCTGTCTAAACCAATAAGATTGTGCTTTAAAACCAAATAAGAAAATAATCCTTGCTACAAACTTATTGAGATGTAATTTAATAATTTTTAAGAAGATTCACATTATTTATCTTTGACAACAGTGTACAAATTGTCATTCCTTTCAGCATAAGGCCCAATCCATTTAATGGTATTAACTCTCTGGAGAGAGCCTATGAATCATTTTACCCTGAGAAGGCACTAAGGAAACACCAGCATTCGCAAAGGCTAACAAGGTTGACTCCAGCTGCAGGCCAGTTGTGAAGGCTAGTTAACTACCCAGGGAAAACCCACAAACCTTTGCCCAATGGAAAGGCCATGCTCTTTTAATTCAGTTCCATTTATGTTGGTTAATTTAAATATTGTACTGAATGAAAAGGTATTCTTTCCCTTTGAATATTTTGGTGTTTATTTTATTTTATTTTAAGTATTTTTATTTTGACAGAGAGAGAGAGAGAGAACTGAATTGGGGGAACTACCCAGTTCAGCATATGGGTCCGCACGGGCCGGGATTCGATCCTCAGTCCCTGGCCCTGAAAAGTGAGTGCTTAGCCCACTGAGCCATCCCGGCTTCCCCATCCCTTTGAATATTTTGATGTAGCCAATAAATAGTTCTCATAGATCATTCATCCACTCAGTGATTTGACGAATCAGTAGTACATGTCCTTAGAGAGTTCACAGGGGAGGAAGGCAAGCTCCCTACATAGATACATTACACTGAATTGTTTTAAGTGAAAATAGTAAAGGTGGAATTAAGTACTATGAGATCATAGAACTTTGTGCATGGGATTCAGGGTCAAGGATCTTGTAGTAGGTGGACAGCATGTTTGTGTGGACCATAGTTCTTATCTTCTCTGGGCATCTTGATCGTTACCCAACTATAAGAGCAATGAAAAAAGGGTTAAAAAATGAAGAATACTAATTTTATTATTTTATAGTTTTTAGAGCCACTTGAAGAAAGAGTAGCTTAGCCAGTAATTCTGGAGTTTGGAAAAGATTTATTTTCCCTGTGATATTCCAACAGGGCTTTTATTGTTAGAGCACAACTTCCTCCTCATATCAGGAAGTTAGGAATCAGATGTGCCACTATACAAAATAACACATGTGGGAAAACATATTTAGGACATTTTCAAGAAGTACTTAATTTAAGAGTGGGACTGTTACCACACATTAATCACACGTTGTCGGCTTTGTTCAAAGAGTGGAGTGCTAGAGCTTTGCCAATACTGGAAATGTAAAAAAAAGAATGCATGCAGTCATGCAAAAGTAGCCCTTGAATGGAACGGAATGAAGCAACTAACTGAGAAAAGGAGAGAATTCAAACATACACTCACTATGCAGAAACCTCAGTGATACCATGCATGGGCCAATAGGTCTTCTGGGCTGGTGATGGATGACTCTAAAAATCAAGTCATTTGGCAAGAAAGTCAAGAAATATGGGAGATGGAGTAGGGACATGGGCAGGAGAGAGAAGCAAATCATATAGAAAGCTAGAAAAGGGCAGCTACAGTAAAAATAACAGATAACAAAAGTCACAGGAGAAATGGGGCCTTAAGGAGCATATAACATGAATGTGAAAATGTTGACTCGGAGATAAGAGAACCAGAGTAACTCTGAACAAGGGGGAGCACTCAGATGCCCTTACGCTTTTCCGAGGTAATCACTATGCTACTTTGGGGGCACACTTTGGCTTTGTTGAGGAGGGGGCTTCTAGAGGAAGGACAAAACAGGCTCAATTTACTTTACTAATATACATACATACCATGGTTCAGATGGTGTCTTGCTGAAGGCACACAAAAAATTACATGTAGCTCAGCGGTCTTAGAAAGTGATAAGAAGTGAGGTGTGGTGAAAGACCTGTGGGACTCTGTTAGACTAACAGTAGACTAATACAGTGGTGTGAGAGTGGTGTGAATGCATGTATGGTGCATTCAAAAGAAGCCAAACCATTGTAGTCTCTTCCAAAGAAAGTATCTAGTTTGGGTACATTCTTAATCAATAAAACAAGTAATTTTTTTTCAAGAAAATAGTTAATAACAAAGTTCTATAGTTTTTGAAAAGTGTCTTTGGTATTTCAAAGCAAGATTTGGCATTAGAAACATAGTTATGCCTGGTAGAAAAATGTCAGCAAATCCTAAAGCTGCAGAATGTGTTGGTGGCTTTTTTTTTTTTTTTTTTTACAGAACATAGTTCTGAGCAAAATCTATTCCCTGGACCATTTTAGGGAGATGATGTAACTAGGTTATTTTAGCCAGGCAGCCTCTTCTTTGCTATAACAATGCCTGTGAATCAGGTGTGCTAGAGCTTAGAAACAGCAAGAACAGACTAGCTAGTCTCATTCTAATGCTGCAGGCTCCTGCACATTACATTTTAATGACTGGAAAATATAATTTCCTTAAAGATTTCAAATATCATGTGAGTTCCTACTCATTTATTTAGAGAACACAAATGTGTGTATTAATAGACAAAGATTCTTTACCACCAATTTTATCAGCTTCTGGTATCATTAACTAAAGATTATTCTGGAAACATAGAAAAACAGAATTATATTATTATTTTTTAAAAAAGATTTTATTGTTTTTGACAGAGAGAGACAGAGAGACAGAGAAAAGGGGAAGGGACCAGAGCAGTCTTCATAGTTGTATGTCATCAGCTTTCAACATAGTTTCATTCTGCACAGGTGGGTGGGGAACCATGCAGGGTGGGAACTGGGCCAGGGGCCTCCCGCATGGGAAACTCTCCTTCGGGCAAGAACCACACTGGGGCCACAGCCCAGTTCAGCATACAGGTCCGCATGGGCTGGGCTGGGGTTGGGTTTCCATTCTCAGACCCTGGGGCTGCAAGGCGAGTGCTAACCCACTGAACCATCCCTGCATCCCCTATTTTATTATTAAATTGTTGTAGAGCTTGCTTCCGAAGGAGTAGATTAGTGTTACCCCTACAATTTTACTTCCTATTTAATATCCCCCAAATACGAGTGTGTGTGTGTGTGTGTGAGATGTGGACCAGCATGTTTTCAGGTACTTTATAATTTTTTAAATAGTAATAGAATTTATTATCTCATATAACAAGAAATCTCAAGGATTGGTTAAATCAGAGGTTCACTGATGTCATCAAGGATGCAGATTATTTCCATCTTTCTGCTTAATCATTCTTTTATGTTGTTCAGTCAACAACTCTTATGCTCCCAAGATGGGCAGTCACAGTACCAGATACCACACACAAACATAATGACAACTAGCAGCACATAAGGGACTGTTTCTTCTTGTGTGTTTCTTTGTTTCTCTCTCCTTGTTGATAAAAGTGATTTTAGTTAGGAAAGTGATGCATTTCAATAAAAAAATGAATGTCTTTCTTTAAGGGTAAGAAAAACCTTTCCCCGAACCATCTCCATAAACACCCACTGCATTCTATTAGCTAATTTGCATCACAGGTGCCTGAACCAGTCACTGATAAGGAGATTGGGCCCACAATGATTAGCAGGGTTTCTCAAACTTAGCACTATTGGCATTTTGGGATAAGAAATTCTTTGTTGTGGGGGCTGAAATGTACCTTGTAAACTATTGAGTAGCATCTCTGGCCTCTCTCTACTAAGATGCCACTAGCATTTACCCCCAAGTGTGACAATCAGAAATGTGTGACATTGCTGAATGTCCCCTTGGAGACAAAATCAATCACTCCATTGAGAACCATTGCTTAAGTCATTATTTATTATTCACCCCCATGGATCTGGGCCCACCTCCCCTGAGGCACAGAGAGGGTGCCAGAGATTAGGATTCTGTAAACAAGAAAAAGGGAACTGCCATTTGATAGTCAGTGGACAGTTACCCACCCCACCCCCCTTTTTCTTCCTTGCCATTTTTCAACAAACAGACCAGGGCCTTATTAAAAGTATAAAATATATGAGTTACCTGGTGTTACCCCATGTCTAAATGCCAAGTGGATAATACAAGTATCCTTATAATCAACTGCTGATCCAGCAAACTTAACCAATGTTAATTTTTGTTGAAGAGCCAAAATCATGACTGATTGGGTGGGTTCTTCAGAGTTCAGGTGTTCCTAATTTAGGTCATATTCTTTTTTTTTTTTAATATATATATTTTTTTTGTTTATTTTATTTATTTTTGACAGAGAGAGAGAGAGAGAGAGAGATATACTGAGACAGAGAGAGAACTGAACTGGGGAAGCTCCCAGTTCAGCATATGGTTCCACACTGGCCGGAGCTGGGATTCGATCCTCGGTCCCGGCACTGCAAAGTGAGCACTTAACCCACTGAGCCATCCCGGCTTCCCCAAGGTCATATTCTTGCAGCAATAAATTCCTTTATTCAGGTCTTATTTCTAATTTACAAGATGGTCTACTCTTGTTACTTTTATTAGTCATCAATTGGTGATAAACACTTGCATCCTGGATTAAGTTGTTTGGTGAGAAAAAGTATGAATATTTTCATTAATTCAATGGCTATTTATTGGGTGCCTAGTATGTGCTAGGCATACTATGAAGAAAAGTGACAAGGCTGAAATACTACATTGGAGAATTACAGAAAACTTCGTGAGGAGGTAACATTTCAGCCAAGACAATAGGCAGAATGGAGGGAGATGGAGGAAGGGAACATATCTGATTATAATGGGTCATAGCAATAAGTTCTGATTTTATAATAAGAGCAAGAAGAAAGATTGATAGGCCTAGAGATGGTGTGTATGTGTGTGTGTGTGTATGTGTGAGAGAGATTGAGAGATGACTTGCTTTCCTTTTGCCTGTTGTATTTTTATATTTGGAATGCAGCATGATTCTTAGCTGGATTTTATTCTTCCTATGCTATAACAATTAGTGTGATATACAAACCTGCGTTCTCCTTTTGTGATTTATTTTTTCTGTGTCTTAAGGTTGCATCGCTGTCTCAGCTTACAGTCTCTTGAGTATGGCTCTTAGTCCTACTGGCTCTAAGAAGCTTCAACCTCCAACTTTAGACCTAGTGTTCCCACATGAGTGGTTTCAGGTTATAGGGTCTGTGGTCTTATCTAGACCATCACATCTGGTCTTACTCCACTGACTGTGGAGAGAACATCTCCTGGGGAAAACCACACTAGAAAGACTCTTGTAGGAGCAGGAATATTCCTCCTTTTCTGCCTCTCTTTTAAAAAATTCTTCCATCTCTCATAATTGCAGGGGTTAAACCATTCCTAATATAGATCACTGATGTCCTTTCAGATAAATCTAGCATTTAAAAAGAAATCATGGTGGAGGGGGACCTGATTCTGGGAGGTGGGCACATGGTGCAATGCATGGGTGATGTAATGTGGACTTATACATCTGGAAACTACCTAATTGTTACCAACCAATGTCACCCCATTAAATTTAACCATAAAATATAATAATAATAAAAAAAAAGAAATAATTCAACCATTACTTATTTCCTTCTAAATGTCAGGCACTGTGCTTGGCATTAGGATATAGCAGTGAATGAAACTCAGTCCCCATATTTTTGAAGCTGTCATTCTATAGGGGTTTATAATAAATATCCATGACATGTTTTGTGAAAGAGAATAATTTTGGGGGCGACTAGATAGGATGGCTAGAGAAGAAGTTTTAGCCATCTTCCCATGTCACCCCTGAGTAATAATAAAATCTAAGTAAAAACCAAACTTGCTAGGCAAATGTACTTTAAGTTCCCCAGCTTACCTCTGTCTTCCACATCTCCAGTCAAGAGACCACTAAGCTAACACCTAAGGTAGTGTCAGGCTAACCAGGTGCAGAGGGGAGGGGAAACTTCCAAGTTGAGGGACAAGTAAGTCCCAAAGACTTGAGATGGAACAGAGATTACCTGATTTGATAGAGGAGCTAACAAAAAGCTTTCTGTGATTCCTGCTAAACTGCAGCATTTGGATTCTGTAGAAAACACAGGGATTTTAAATATAGGCACACCAGGAATGAAAATGGTTGCTTCTGCCTAGATTTCTAGTAAAAAGTTAAACATTGAGGAGGGACTTGGAGACCATTGTGGTTGGGTAGCAAATTTATCCAAGTGTCAATTATGATGATCAGAATGTGAAGATTTTGGGTTGGACTGCCTCTTTTATACGCTATCAAGAAGTGGGATACATATGGAAATTGCTGTGGACCATTGTGTTGGTGTTGTAGAAATCATCACTGACTGTTGCTGGAAGTTCAAAGTGCCCTGACAACAATGGGATCTTATAAGGATCATACAGAGGGTGCCAAAGAAATGTATATACATTTTAAGAACTAGGAAAGAACTGTATTAAAATTGTAATACTCAATATATATCAATAGCAAAAGATGAATACAAGTCACGTTTGACTCCTGCAATTACATGTGGTGCTCACAGTGGTTACCATGTGTCCAGATATTTCTGATTATGCCAAACTACTACTTGAGCAATGTTGACCAAAGTGTCCATTTGTATCACTGCACACACCATTTCAATTTATCATGCATCTCAAACTTACCACAAACGGGTGCAAGTGTTAGGCACGTTGGAGGTTCTGTGGCATACTCACGCCTCCATTGTCATACTTTCACAACATTCTCAAATTTCAAATACCACTTAGAAATGGTCTTGCACTCCTCGAACAACCGTGCTTCCACCATTTTGAAGGTCCTGCCTGTTGCATGGTGACCCTAGCTTTCATTTGATTAGCTCCATCTTTTGAGCAAATGTCATACTACACATTGCTACCATAATTCAATTCAACTTTGAAAGTAGTACATAGATAATATCTCTTAAAATGTATACATATTTTTTTGGCACTCCCAGTATGCAGAGAGGACATGGAAACTTGATTGGGTTTTGCCATGATATTTTACTGTAGAAAACTATTGGTCATCACTTCACAGGTCTTTTACTCCCCTTTGTAAGTGTGTAGGTCACCATGAAACAGGAGTGTCCAACATTTTGGCTTCCCTGGGCCACATTGGAAGAAGACTTGTCTTGGACCACACATAAAATTTATGAACACTAATGATAGCTGACGATCTAAAAACAAAACAAAACAAAACAAAACAAAACAAATCTCATAATGTTTTAAGAAAGTTTATGAATTTGTGTTAGGCCACATTCAAAGCTGTCCTGGGCTGCATGTGACACGTGGGCCATGCGTTGGACAAGCTTGTCATAAAGCAAACTGATATGAGGGAATTTTTGGAAGAAATTAAATGATTTTCAAAACAGCTGGTGAAGGGGATGCTGGGATGGTTCAGTGGGTTAAGTGCTCAACTTGCAGCCCTGGGGTCCAAGGGTTGAATCCCGGCCCTGGCCCATGTGGACCCATATGCTGAACTGGAGTGTGCCCCAGTTCAGTTCTCACTGGCGTGAGCTTCCTATGTAGGAGGCCCCTGGCCAGTTCCTGCCCTGTGCAGCCCCACACTCACCAGTGGAATGAAACTATGTAAAAAAAAAAACTACGGAGACTGCTCTGGGCCCTCCCCCTTCTCCCTCTCTCTCTGTCAAAAACAATAAATCTTTAAAATTGTTGGTATACATATTAGTATGTGCTTCCCCCCCACATACACACACAAGAGATACTCTTTTTAGTTTTTATTAGAGTTTTCATAGGAGTAAAGGATTCAAAGTAAAGATAAGACTATGATTTTTTGGTATTTTTCTGGTTTCAAAACTGAATTTCATTCAGTTTTATGTCCCTAGCAATCCACATATCAATTATAAAATATACTATACCTGTTGGCAGTTTGTTTGTTGCCCTGGCCTTTCTGTTTCTCTTTAGTTATTCTTCTATTTATCATGAATAAAATATTTCTCATGGCTGAGTAGCCTCTGCCTAGTGTCTCACTGCCACTACTGTCTTTCAACATGCACAACCAGGCATAAGCTTAGGTCTTGAAGCATGCCCCAATGACTTTATTCTAGGTATATGTAAGTGCATGCTTTACCTTGGTAAAGTGCTTTCATTTATTTCCTTATTTGAACTTCATAATAATGCAGATAAGCATTATTATGCAGAAAAAGCATTATAACACACAGCTCTGCAGTAAAAATGGGCCTAGATGAAAAGTCTGATGCATCCTGCTTCTAGGTTTCCTTTCTCCCAAAGTGGAAGAAATAGGTTGAGTTAAGGATGAAGAGTTTGGAGTTGAGGAGAAAGAGAGATGGTGAGTGTTTTTCTTTTGGAGGTAGGAGTGAGCTTATTAAAGAATAAGTGGTAGGTTCTTAGTTGTTTTTTTTTTTTTAGCAGAGAGCAGTAATGAAACCAAGTCTATACAAACAAGCCTATTGTACTGGGTTTTAATACAATGTTTGCTGGTTTGGGGATGACTAAGTCCTAATCATTGATGGAATAACCAAAGTTTATATTTAGACTTTTTATGTTGCTGTACCACCTCAGGCTGCCGTAATCTTATTCCTCTTCTTGATCTTTATGAGTCCCATGGCTTTACTGTGCCACACCATCCCCACCTGGAAGTTCCTTCCTCAGGGCCTATCACAGGGCCTGTGGCCTGAAGCACACTGCACTTCTGGCTTCATTTCTCCAGGATCATCCCCATTGTATGGAGAAATAGAATCAAGGGAAGGACTTGCCTAAAATGGTTTCAGCGCCTCCTAATCTTATCTTCTTTCTGCTATATCAGGGGCTATTCAAAGTGTGTCCCATTGGACAGCTTCAGAGCCAGTCCATCATTATTCTCAAAGTTTATGTACATGCTGGTGGATATTTCTGCCATGATTTGTACAGAAATGAAATACAGTCAGAAGGGCTGCTCCCCACCCCTTCATTTGACAAATAACTCTGAAGCACAGCCTTCCAAGCTAGTAGCACAACCAAAATTGGAACCGAAGTCTACTAGGATATCTAATATAATAGTATTCTAACATTTATAGCTCCAGCTTCACCCATGAGAACTAATAAACCTGTCATGTTTACTGGCTGAACACTGGTGTTACCATTTTGGCTGACCTGAGGGTTTGACTGCTTTCCCTACAGGTCGCGCTGGAGAGTTCACTCTTCTCCACCACTTGGGGGCCCGTAAATGTCTCACCGGGTTCTCCCTTTATCAAGTCCCCCACTCTTCGCGTCTCCAGCGCCCGAGGTACCGCAGAATGCCGGCAGAGGGCGCTGCGACCGCCTGGTTTCTCGGCCCCTCCCTTGGCCAACCGTCGATTGGGTCGGCGCGTGACGTCACGCCGTTTTAACCAAACAAATGGGTTTCGCAGAGAGCGTTGGGCTCCGCCGCGCCGCGCTGGGCGCTCGGTCCGCCTCAGCGGTGGAGAGCAAGCCAGGCCTCCTGCTGCCACTGCCGCGGCTACATCGGGGTGTGCAGCCCCGGGCCAGGCCCCGGCCGGGGCAGGAGCGCAGGTGGGTCGGGGCCAGGTGGGTGGCGCGAAGGCAGCGCGGCCGGGGTTCGGCGGTGGCCACCGTGGCCGCTCCCCGCCCCCTCCCGCCGCTCGCCTGCGCTCCCAGGACGCGCAGGGCGGGTGGGGGCAGGGGCGCCGCCCGCGGGTCCGGGGCTCGCTGCGCTGCCGGCGCGTCTGGGGCAGGGACCCGGCAGCCCGCACCTCCGCCCTCCCGGCCTCCACCCGCGCGCGGGCCAGGCGCGGAGCGCCCCCGCCGGCCACGGGGCGTCTGGCGGGCCGGCGGGCGGGCCGGCGGGCGAGAGTGGGCACCTCGGTCCAGACTAAAGCCTAGGAGCTCACGGATAGGCCGTGAGGGAGGCACCGGACCGGCTCTGCCACCTCTGGGACCGGCGGCAGTGAGGAAGTCGTGCCTGGGTGGGGGTCGCCTCGCGCGGTCGCGCCCGCCTGGGCTCGGCCACTGTCCTTCCGTGTCCCAGCGCAGGTGAGCTGGCGCCGGCCCTTAACCTTTACCGGGACTGGGCAGGACGGAGGGCTGGAAGCTTCTTGCATCCGGACTGGCGCAAATGGACTGCAGGTCGGCCCCGGCCCACGATGAGGTCATAGCGCGGTGGGTCCGCCTGTGTGTGACGTCAGGGGTTTCCAGGAGATGGGCTGTGATGTCACTGCAGGCCCTGGCGGGGACCGAGGCGCGGAAGGGTGGGGAGGATCTGGAGAGGAGAAAAAGGAAGTTCACTGTACTATCGACGCCTAGAATCGAAGCGGAATTTGAATCGAAAGTTGTTCGACATCGTCATTTTACAATTTCAGTGTAATAGTGAAGTTCTCTCACTTCATATCAAACAAGCATTGCTGGCACAGTTCAATATAAGACACGTTTTATTTAGAAACATCTCATTCAGGAGGGTTTTCATGGGGGCGGGAGAGTTGAGTGTTTAATGTAAATACGTACTTCTCAGGAAGCTAAACTCATGGATGGTTTGTGATTGGAACAGCTAACAAAATAGAACCAATTTGAGTGCTGGTAATTCATTTGCCTTACTCTCTTGCGAGAGAGTTTTGACATCAACTATTCATCCATTGTCGTTTTTGTTAGAGAATGTCCTTGAAGAGGGAGAGCGACCTTAAATGCATGTTTCCTATTTAAAGGGGGTGGGGTTGTGTTTGAATTAATCCAGTATTCTTTAATAATAATTACCTGAGGATTTAATTTATCCAGATTCTTCGTCCCATGCTCCCATGGAAAATTTAGGGTTTCTTTATAGTTACAGCTCAGCAACAAGCCTTTTTCTTGCTTTCTTACTAAAGCTGAGACATGATAATATAATAACATCCCAGGACTGCTTGTCTGGACACGCAACTAAATTTTGTCTGTAGTGTTTTCAAACATAAAAGTACATAATTTTAAAAAAGTTCCCAGTCTATGAGTATTGTTTTTCTTCCAAAGCTTTCAAAAGAGATCAGGCTGGAAGAGAAGCTAGTCACTTGCCATTACGGACTTTCTTCAGCTATTCCAGTTTATCAGTGCTTTTCATCATTTCTTCCTCTCTGTAAAATTATTTAATACCGTAGTCTCTTGTTTGAAAAGTAGATGGCTTTAAATTGAAGCATAATTATAATTTTGTGTCTTCAGCAGGAATCTGGAATAGGAGTCCTCAGGCCTTTACTGATCTTGACTTGTAAGGTAGGTTTTATATGTGTGTGTGTGTGATTAATACTGCCTTCTTTCTTTGGGTTTGCTCTTTATAGGTGATTAATAATGTATTGTCTCTCTGGATTTTGCATCAACATGCAGATGGAAGTTATGTCCATTAACACAGGAAATGAAAGCAAAAATATACCCTCATTAATTACTGCTAGATTTGACTGGAAGTTCACAAAACAAGGCTTTCCTGTAAATCCCATTTTGATCCTTACCATAGCTTGGAAATTTGACAGCATTCATTGTGTGTGCTCCTGAGAGTTGTTCATTGTTTTGTTTTGTTTTTTCTTTTAAGAACTTGGGAATTTATGGTGACAATGTTGAGTGAAGATTTTAAAGACAGAATTTTAGCCTTTGGATCCTCAAGACTGATAGGTACTACTGACTTAACATGAAACTGCTGATACTAAGGATGTTAATCTTACTATTTAAGAGGAAAGGATCATGGCAAGATAATATGTAATGAAATTGAAGGAGGTACAAAAAGGACCCTTGCATGTGTCTTTTCTGAGTGGACTTTCTGGGGCATGCTACACAGTTCTGTGTAAATCAAGTGTACTAGTGCAAATGGGAAAGTATCAAAGCCAAACTAAATGAATTGAAAGACATAAATGATGATAATAAAATAGCTCCCCTTTGGCAGTTGTGTTTTGCCTCCTTTGTTTTGTTATCAGTTATGAAACTTATTTTTCCTAATGGAAAATGAGATAGTAGGTAGAGAATAAAGGTCTTAGTATATTCTGATGTGACTGAGGAACAGCAGTTATAAAAGCCAGCTTATTTGTATAGTTGTATAACTAACAAGCCATAACTCTCTTGAAACATTTTTACAGTTTGTTTCTACTTGCTGCAGGATGTTTTTCACCCAGACCTTGCAGTTTTGGATGTAGGAAGCAGCTTTACTCCTTATAAATGGAAATTTATTTGTGATCGGGTTTTTTATTATTTTAAAATATTTTGTCATTTTTTCTAGTTATAGCACTTGAAGGGACTAAATCAACTAGTCTTTAGTGATATGTCATTTTTCGGACAGATAAAAGCAAATATGAAGAATGAAAGTTTTATGCTGTAGAAATTCTTTAGGATATGTTTATTGGATCAATTCTATTAATATATGTAGAATTTAAATTTTTTTTTATTTTTCTATTTTTTTGAACTGAACTGGGGGCCTCACCGCATTCGAGAAGCACACCTCAGTTCAGTATGTGGGTTGGCCTGGGCCAGAGCCGGGATTCGATCCTCGGTCCTCGGGGCTTCAAAGCAAGCGCTTAACCTGCTGAGCCGTCCTGGCTTTCCCAGAATTTAAAATTTTTTTAATATATTTTTATTTATTTATTTTTATTTTTGACAGAGAGAGAGAGACAGAGACAGAGACAGAGAGAGAACTGAACTGGGGGAGCTCCCAGCTCAGCACATGGTTCTGCACGGGCTGGGGTCGGGATTCGATCCCCGGTCCCCGGTGCTGCAGAGTGAGCGCTCAACCCACTGAGCCATCCCGGCTTCCCCTTAACATTTTTTTTTTAAATATATTTTATTTATTTATTTATTTTTGACAGAGAGAGAGAGAGAGACAGAGACAGAGACAGAGACAGACAGAGAGACAGAGACAGAGACAGAGAGAGACAGAGACAGAGACAGAGAACTGAACTGGGAGAGCTCCCAGTTCAGCATATGGTTCCGCATGGGCTGGGGCTGGGATTCGATCCCCGATCCCTGGCGCTTCAAAGTGAGCGCTTAACCCACGGAGCCGTCCCGGCTTCCCCCAGAATTTAAATTTTTATATAAACTTTCTAAACTTAAATTTATGCTGAACCAGTTTAATTTGGTCTTGATATTCTAGTAGAACTTGTTTTAATATTTGTTGGGGAGAGACATCATTTGGTGTTACCTTCCAAAATTTGCAGCTGTTTAGAACCAAATACTTGAGGGAAGCTACTATAGTGTAAATGAATGCCTTCCTTGTTAGGTCATGTGTGACAAAGGCAAAATTCAGCAAGTGCATAATCTGCAGCCCTTTGGAAACAACATCATAAAAGAGTAGATTAACTCCAAATGCATTTAGGTCATCTGGAAATTGAATTCCTATCAATCTTATCTTTGTATAATTTATTTTCTCTCCTTTAGTTCATGCTTACAATATTTTAAAGCTGGTGAACTTACTATGTTATCTGGGAAAGCATTAATGATTAAAATATACGTGTTTCTTAAAGTTAGCTTAGTTTATCAGCCTTTCATTTCCAACTCTTATCTTCTAGTTAGCTCTCCACAGAACAGGCTCCGGATCTTCCCTTTTTAAATATTCACCTTCAGAATCCTAGCACATAATGTTTCCTATCCTCAGCACAGTGTAGGTATAGATGTGAAACTCAGTGCTATGTATATGTGTATTGGATTGTCGGGCATGGATTTCATTCATCCAACAAATATTGTTTTGAGTACGGTACCTCTATATACTTAGCCAAGGACTGTGACATTCAGATGAACTGTCCTTGCTGCAAGGAGCCTTGACCTTTGTTTTAATATTTCTTTGCCATGGAGGTCCATGGGTCTGGGGGGCCAGATTTGCACCAAAGGGTGAATAATTTATGTTATTTCCAGATTGACAGAGATCTCATTTAAAGATCTGTTTAAGGATTATGAAAAACTCAGGTAAAAAGAATGGGAAACATCAGAGGACCTAGACTCCATGGATTTAGATTGTTTTGAATAAATGGAGTTGAGTGAGTGAGCACTTTTCTTTGAGGCAAGAATAAGCTAAGCTCTCAAGGCTAGAACGCGTTTATTTAGGCAGTCTAAAATTAGGTGGATGGAAAGGGGACAGTCCAGACAGCCTGCTCTTGGGTATGTATATACCTTCTTTTTCTTTTCTGTCAAAGCGTTTTTTTTTAATTGACAAACTGCTGAAATTTGTGAGCCTCTCATAGCCTTCATTTCTTCTCTTTTGCTTTCTTTCCCTAACATTTTGTGAAAAATTTCAGTCACAGAAAAGTTTCAAGAATTATTTGTACACTGAATACCAAAATACCCACAACCTAGCTTCTTTAACTCATATTTTACTACGGTATATCTGCTTCTCTAGTCATCCATCCTACCCTTCTGCTCTCCCTCTACCCATTTATTAATCCATCTTATATTTTTGTTGTATTTTAAAGGAAGTATACTTTTAAACTCTTCAGCATGCCTATCATGAACTATTTGTTTACTTATTTTTTAGGTAAAATTTAAAGATTTTATTGTTTTTGAGAGAGAGAGAGAGAGAGATACAGAGACAGAGAGAAGGGGAAGGGCCCAGAGCAGTCTCCATAGTTTCACATCATTGGTTTTTCCACATAGTTTCACTCCACAGGTGGGCGCAGGGCTGTGCATGGCAGAAACTGGGCCAGGATCTCACTCTGGTGAGAACCGAACTGGGGGCATGCCCCAGTTCAGCATAGGGTTCTCATGGGTCGGGGCCAGGATTTGATCCTCGGTCCCCAGAGCTGCAAAGCGAGCACTTAACCCGCTGAGCCATCCTGGTTTCCCCCTAGGTAAAATTTATATACAATAAAATGTACACATCTTATGTATACCATTCCCCTTTTTTGGACTAGTTGATACATCTGTGTAACCTATAACCTTGTCAATATATAGAATATTAACATCACTACAGAAATTTTTTTGTGTACTTCTAAGGCAATTTAACTTTTTAATCTGCAATTTTACTTCTACCAGTTTCTTCTGAAACTACCTGCTTAGAGGACCTGCTTTGATAGCACATTTAAGTAGCATTATGCTAGGTGTTCAGAGTGTCAAGAAATGTACACAGGCTCTGCTCTTTTCAAGCTTATAATTTAGTTTGGATTTTAGTTATGTATCTAAAGAGAGAGAAATGAATGTTACATGAATTCAGAGGAGGCAATTAGAACTGTTAGAGAAAGCTTCTTAGGTGTGGGTCTTGAATTGATCCTTTATTTTAGGATCCAGAGATAAGGTAGGATTTTTCTTTTTTTTTTTTAATAGACTTTGTGATTAGAAGTTACGGTATAAAAGAACAGTAGCAGACAAGGGTGATTAGGACCCATTTTTGGAAGGAGTTTGAGCATTATTCTGTAACCATTGACAATTTTTGAGGAAGAAAGTAATGTGAAAAGCACATCTTTTAAATTCTTATCCTGTTTGTCATCTTTGGTATTTAATTGTGTAGAAGATCTCTTCATTTTTTGAGCTCTCTCCTCTCTTCTTTCTTTGCCTATCTCTGATTTCTCCTGATTTCTCAGCTTTGCTGGTAAATCTTTTTCTTCCAGATCTAAACTAAAGCTTTGTTCTTGACTCTTTGTTCTCCTTGTAATCTAGTCCTTACCTTTTAGGGCTTCTCGATTATAATTCTTTCCAGGTCATACCTATATCTATATCTGTAAGCTGTTAACTCTTGTTAGGTTTCTAACTGCTAATAGGATACTTTTTATTATATCCCTGTTTACTTTGTATTTAAATTGCTGTTCATGAACCTGTAGTAGGAACTTTTGCTCTAAGTAGTTGTAGCAAATGGACTTTATGAGAAAGGAAGATATGTAAACTTTGAGTGGGTTGAATTAACGGTTATTTTTCAATTACAGTTGGCATTAAATATTATATTAGCTTCAGGTATACAGCATAATGGTTAGACATTTATATAATTTACAAAATGATCTGTAAGTCTAGTACCCACTTGGCACCATACATAGTTATTAAAATATTACTGACTATACTCCCTGTTCTTTATCAGAACCATCATTATATTTTACTTCCTGCCCTTGATACCTTACGTAGGTATGTTTGTCCACACTTAGGTCATATGAGAAACCTCAGCTTCCAGGGCTTCTGGAAACTGTAGTTTTTAGTTGTCCATCCTCTATAAAACAGGAAGCCCATGTGTGACTAGATTGGAGTGAGTATTGAGTGAGTCTGCAGTATACTCTGACAAACTAAGCCCATTTTCTTTAAATTCCCCCATCATGACAAAGTTAATTAAACCTTTTCTTTTCTTTTTTTTAAAGATTTATTTTTATTGTTTTTGACAGAGAAATACAGAGACAGAGACAGAGAGAAGGGAGAGGGCCCAGAACAGTCTCCATAGTTGCACATCATTTGTTTTTCCACATAGTTTCATTCCACAGGTGGGAGTGGGGCTGCACAGGGCAGGAACTGGGCCGGGGTCTTCACCCCGGTGAGAACCGAACTGGGGGCACTCCCCAATTCAGCATATGGGTCTACACGGGCCAGGGCCGGGATTCGATCCACTGAGCCATCCCGGCTTCCCCTAAACCTTTTCTAATTTTGCTGTTTCTCTTCAAAGAGATGGGTATTGTTCTAGTTTCCTAAGATAGAAACTATTGAAATTAACTGTACTATTTAGGTTTTTTATACTGTGAATGTAACAAAAAACCAACATAAATGAACTGGCTCACAATACTAAACACTCCACAGGTGAAGCTCAACAGAACCTCATCTTTCTCTTCTTTCCTTCATTTAATGAGCTCTGTTTGCTTCCATGGTGTTGGTCCCTTTGTAGTCACAGCATGCACAGTTCATGTCCTCATTGCCATCAAGTCCAGAGAGGGGAGGGAGAGTGCTTCTACAGAAGCTTATGGGGCAATGGCTCTTGATCATTTTTGCTCCATGGACTCCTTTGGCAGTCTGAAGACTATAGGGACCCCTTTTCTGAGTAATATTTTAAAATAAAATACGTAGGACTATAAAGAAAAACAGTTATATTAAAATACAGTTATCAAAATGTTTTTCAAATTGTAAGATAATGCCTATATATACTTCTTTATTAAATAACAAGGTATAGTGTGGGTCTAATAGTGTCCAAGTAGTGATGAAAATTATTATTTGGAGGTGTCTACAACCAATGATCATGTGATAGGAAAATATCTGTAATTTCTACTGGTGACAGAGTGACAGATACTGCTAATATTATTGTGGTCTGTTGATTGTATTCTCAAGGAAATGTTAAATTTCAATTGGAGGTTAGTGAAAGTAAAGATATAATTTTGAGTTTATAAGCACCCTGAATTCTATACCTAAACTTGTTGGAGTGGTAGTAATCTGTGAGCCTCAGTTTAAGAGCTGCTAGAAGAGAGCTTTTCTTTCCAGAAGCCCTAGCAAATGTCTTCTTGTATCTCATTGACTTTGGATTGTATTTCTGACATTTCTGAACCAGCCACTAAGAGTTATGGACATATTAACTGGTTTAGCCAGCCTGGGTCTACCCTTGGAGCTGGGGATGGGGGTCATTGCTACCTATGCAGCGTGATGGGTGAGAAGTAGATTCCCAGGGGGAATTTGGGAACTCTGGATGCTAAGTACCGTAGCAAATAGTAGATGTCCATTATGTCATCCTTACTCCATTCCTTCTCCTTTGCTCCCATAGTTAACCAGTCATTACAGTTTTAGTGAATCTTTCACTTGGATTTGTCTTTTCCTCATCAGTCACTCTGCTAACATCCTAGGCCTCCAGTATGGAATGTATTGGATGGGGGCGGGGAGGAATAATATGTGTGTGTGTGTGTGTGTATATATATATATATATTAGAACATCTATTTTTTATCCTTTATTTCTGTATATTTTTATACTGTATGAAATATATATTATTAGTACAGTGGTATGTGCATAGATAAATACAAGATTTATAAATATACACATTTATCGGCCCATGTTAAAATTGGTTTAAATTATGGGAATGAGAGTGTCAAGAAAGTTGAGATAACCAGAGAACAGTGCTGTTCAATAGAAATATGTAAACTACATGTAATTAAAAACTTTTTAATTAGCCATGTTAAAAAAATAAAAAAAAAATACATCTGAAAATTATTTTAATAATATGTGATTTGACACAATATATCCCAAACATCATGATTTCAACATATAATCAATATAAAAGTTATTTAGAATGTTTATGTTCTATTTTTCATATAAAGTCTGAAATTCAATGTGCATTTTATACTAAAGCTCATTTCAATTTAGACCCATTTCAATTTAGGCACATATGGCTAGTGGCTTTTTTATTAGGTAGCATATATCTTGACTACTGAGTATTCTGAATTTAGGTTTCTATAATTGCATTATAGTTTTTATAAATCCATTATTTTCTCTCTTCAGTCTTTTTGTACAGTTGCCAGACTGATTGAACAAACATTTCACTGGGATGTTACTCTTCTGCATGAGGTTTCTGTGGTATCACGTTTAAAAGTAGCTTTTAAGACTTTCTGTGATGGTGAGCACATAATGCAATATATAGACAATGTAATGTAGAATTTTACACCTGGAAACAATGTAATTGATATCAATTAATGTCACCCCAATAAATTAAAAAAAAACAACAAAAAAACTTTCTGTAAGATGGCCCACCTCATTCTTCTTCCTCACATGTCTCTGGGACTGCCTGCAACAAACCTGGTGCTCAATTATACAGTTTCCTCAGTCTTGCTTTCCCTCCCTCTCCATTTCTCCAAATGTCATCATTCATTATTAGAAGTCTGGGCCCATAAACCCCCGTCGGACTCTCCAGTTCTCCTGCAGTCTTTCCATTTCCTGAACTCCTATGGTGTATATTGAGTATTCAGCCACTTAGCACCTCATTATATCTCATTGTTTATTGCTCTCTAATTACGTCATGTGTATTAGAGTTATTTCCCCTTCTAAATTCTAAGCTTTGTATGTTATGTCCCCAAATTGTAGACATACACTTTAAAAGGCTTAAGCGCTTTTTTCCCCTTATCTTTAGGGCCATGCCTGGGATGTTTAAATGCAGCTTTAAAATTTTTTGAAGTTCTGTTTTGTTTTCTACTCTGCTGGTTAACTTAGACACCAGCTAGAAGATTGTATTGTATGAGTTTGTGTATTAAAATGTTCATTTGCTTCTTGAAAATTAAAAAAATTAATTTTGTTTATAATCTATTTGTAGCTATAAAATTATTCTTATGTAGTAGGGAATTAATTGATCAGCTGGAGTTTCTGAAGATGAAATCTGAGTTTGATAAAGAAGTCTCAAAGGACACATTTGCTCTATTGTCCAGGAACCAGGAGAGGCAAACTTGTTTTCAAAGTAGGGCAAGAGATTTTATTTCAAGTTCAGTCATCAAGATTATTCTCTGGAGGTTCTCGGTACTTTCTACACACTAGTCACTTTAGCCTTAGGGGAGAGGTTTCTTTAGTTCAGGCAGACCTCTACCACCTAGAAGAGTTCTACCACTATCACAATATTTTAGCTCATCTAGGACACTACAGAGAAGACTATGAAAATGGATCCCGAAAATAAGTCCAAGGAAGCTCATAGACTTTATATTTTAGGAATCCTATTTTTCATTTGACATTTTCTTTGTGTTTTACTTAATATGTTATATGGTTAGTTTAATACAAATATAGAACTATATTTTAGCTTAATAAAAATATAGCTAATAAAAATATAACTATACATCAGCATTTTTAACTGGTGAAATTTCAAGACCTGTTTATTACTCTTACTAAAAAAAAGTGTAGTATGTTTTATATGTCAGGCATGCTCAGTTCATTAGTTATGTCACTTATTCACTTAGCACTATTTTGCAGATCTTCTATATATTTTTTGGCAAGTAGCAGCCTTTATTAAAGAATTTACCTGGAAGCTATGTAATTGTTACCAATCAATGTCACCCCAATAAATTTAGCAATAAAAAAAAATTATTTTTTGTCTTATTGTTTAACACTTTGTGGTATTTTCTTCCCTTTTTGGCAAATATTAATAAAATTTATTGTTATTAGCTCAGATATTAACATTTCTGGAAAGTTTATATTTTTGTTTTATTAACAAGGGGTTGTAACTTTTTATCATATTAAAATATAACTTTGTATTCTGGTTGCATATATTTTTAAGACTACATAATAATATTTTTATGCTCAAAAATTATAAAACGTTTTAGAACTACCGATTTTTTAAAAGTTATAAGGTCTTGACATTTTTTTTAAAAACAGATATATCTTATTATTTGAGAGAGAGAGAGAGAGAAATGGGGAGGGCCCAGAACAATCTCCATAGTTGTACATCATTAGTGGTGATATGGTTACACTCCACGCAGGTGGATGTGGGGCTGTGTGGTGCAGGAACTGAACCTGGGGACCTCTCGCATGGGAGGTAAGAACCTTCACCACCCTGCTATCCTGTTGGTTACTATTTGCACTGCAGTTCAGCGTATGGGTTTGGATGGGCCGGGGCCAGGAAGAGAACCTGGGACCTCACCTTCATCAGTGAACCTCAGTATAATTACTCAGTTTTCTTTGAGAAATTTTCCATTTGTATTGTGTGCTTATAATGTAGACGTCCTATTCAGAGAAATAAAGGTTAATTTTAATTTTGTTTTTCTATGCATTGTAGTGTTTCAAAACCCTTAGTGCTCAATTCATTCATCAATTGTTAATTGTGCCTGCCTGGAGCTTTCTTCATTCGAATGTTGATTTAGTCTGTGTTACTGAAATTTTACTTTATAGGATATCACAAAGAACTGTATTAGAAAATGTACCATAGTCTTTGCCTTCGGGGGTATTTATTTTGAAGGAGTTAATGATTATTGTCCATGCCTACATGTGTTCCAGAGGTCCCAAATAAAATTTCAACACTAGTTACTGTTAATTTCTAAAGGGTTAGTGACTTTGTTTGTAACTCTTCAACACAGTTAGGAACAATTTAATATTTTTACATACTATTCCCAGCTTAGGATGTAAATAATGTCTTTTGGTGTTTAAATGTTTGTTTGTATCTATTACTTGAGAGACTGTAATTGAGATGATCAGTAGCTGGTTGGTGGCCTGTACTCTAGGATCTGTATAATCATTTCTGAACATTGGTATGAAAAAGGGCTTTTTTATGGGTTACCTTTTAAAAATGAAAATTCAAAATTTTACAAATATTTCTAAAGTGAACATTTTTCATTTTGTGCAACTTAATTATGTAGAAATGAGTATGTGAAAATGGAATTTAAAATATATACTCAAAATCATACACAAAAATTAATCATATACAAAGTTACATATACATATGTGTAGGCTGAGATTTAGGCAATTGATATAAAATTAAATGGTCTATTTAAGAAAGCAGATTTTGAGTGGCTTTTTTGTTACTATATTGCTTATACCATGTAAAAGGTAACACGGTTTGCGTATACAAATTTTAAAATGGGGTTGAAAAAAAACCCCACCTAAGTTCAATTTGAGAAATTCTCAGAAAGTCTCATTTTATTTCAATTTCTGATCTGATTCACAGACTTCCATGTTACTATTTGTAATTCTTCATAAACTTTTTTCCTCTAACAAGAAAAAGAACCTTTATGATTCCTTCAGCTAATCAGAGAAAAACCTTATTGGCCTGTTTGATTTAGCTAGGGGCTTTTGTTCTCTAAAAGCAAATGAGAACTTAAAAGATACATACGTAGTATATATAAGGGCTGTCCCCCTGCACTTCCAAGTTCCCTTACCTAATCCATTTTTTCCCATAGCAATTGCCTCATCATTTATTTATTGTGATTTATTTTGTCTCTCACCATCAGAATGTTATTAGTTGAGAGCTTTGACTATTCACTATTTTAAGTATCTCATGGGTGCTAAACAAACATTTGTTGATGAATGAAGGTAAGAACGAGTAGCATGTGAGAAAGATAGCTATAAAATAATTTACATTAAAAAATTTATATTTAAAAGTACTGTTTCCATTATCTTAAAAGTTTTACTTTTGAAGACCACTGTGTTCCATGCCAAGGCAAACAGAACTGTACAGAGTTGAAGGACTCTGCTCTCTTGGTGGAATGTAGGGATTGAGATTTAGCTTAATTAAATACATCATCTGCCTCAAGTCTCCAGCATTTTTTTGGTGACCTTGGTTCTCATAAGCCTCCAGTGCTGGTTTAGATAATGAGAAAGAGTCTAGGGTTGAGTGTGTGTTCCACTGTGTGCAGATGGAACATCTCTTTCCTACTGGAGGTGACTTTCCACAAAGTGAGGGGCGACAATGTTAATAGCTTCCTTCCTTCAGTTCTTTGACGAGGCCTTATGCTACACATTTTATGTGTATTATCATTTTTTTTTTTTTTAAAGATTTATTTTATTGATTTTTGACAGAGAGAAACAGAGACAGAGAGAAGGGGGAGGGTCCAGAGCAGTCTCCATAGTTGACATTAGTTTTCCATATAGTTTCACTCCACAGGCGGGCAAAGGGCTGCACAGGGCAGGAAGCTTCCCACATAGGTCCGGCAAGAACTGAACTGGGGGCACTCCCCAGTTCAGCATGTGGGTCCTCTTGGGCCGGGGCCGGGATTTGATCCTCGGTCCTTGGGGCTTCAAAGCGAGCGCTTTACCCGCTGAGCCATCCCGATTTCCCTGAAACCTTTGTCTTTTATTTGCTTCAGCTTTCCATGACTTAAATAGATTGAATGAGGCCACTGTTTTTGAAGCAGTAATATTATGTAAAGTTAATGCTAATTTAAATGAAGTATATTTTAAATAAAATCAGAGCTGGCTCCTAACCAGATCTTATATTACTTAGACTTAGTTTAGCTCAAGAACAATTTAGTTTGTCTCTGGGGCCAAATCTGTATGCTCTTCCTTCATCTTCCTTAAAAATTAGATTCACTGAGAAAGCAAAAGTTACAATGTGGTTGTATGAGAACTATGATTTAGTGGTGGAGTAGAGGGGTAGATAGTAGGTAGGTTTTGCTATTCTTCTAGAGTTTTGAGAGAAAAACTTTCTGTAATTTGTATAAAATTATACTAATAAAACCTACCAGGGAAGCTGGGATGGCTCAGTGGGTTAAGTGCTCACTTTGCAGCCCTGGAGACCAAGGATCGATCCTGGCTCTGGCCCAGGCAGACCCATATGCTGAATTGGGGTGTGCCCCCAGTTCAGTTCTTGCCGGGGCCTATGTGGGAGGCTCCCAGCCCAGTTCCTGGCCTGCATAGCCCCACACCCACCTGTGGAGTGAAACTATATGGAAAACTAATGCTGTCAACTATGGAGACTGCTCTGGGCCCTCCCCCTTCTCTCTGTCTCTCTGTCTGTCTCTCTGTCAAAAATAATAAAAATAAATCTTTAAAAAACAATCATCCACTGCCTACCACACAAAATAATTGGTAATTTCAAATTTTGATTAGAAGATTCTGATTCTTTAATGTGAATTACTTTTTGAATCTTAATGAGCTATTTTTCTTTCTTTCTTCGTCTTTCTTTTTTTTTTTTTTGTAAGATGGCATGATTTTCCCCCGTCTTAAAAATATCTCTGTTCCACCCTAAGGAGCCTCCAACTATACCTGATCATCTCCAGTATCATAAATTAATTTTAATTTCAGTTTTAAAACAATGGTGATTTAAAGGGGTAAATTAGAATCTGCAATTACAGAAAATTATGCTTAAGGACACTTATTTATATGTTGAAGCCAGTAATGTGTTTAGTTTAGGAGAGGTTATAGGACACTTGTATACCTGGCTAGGAAAATCATTTAATTTAAAGAAAAATTCTCCATAGCAAGACAGTAGGTACTGTTTTTAGAGATATATTGAAACTACTGTATTTCTGGCTTGAGATGATCATTGGTGAAAGAGTGTTTCCCTTCTAGGTTTGTAGAATTGTGATGAGAACATCATACTTAATTAGATACTTTTCTTGTACACTTCTTTTTTTCCTTTGAAGTAGCCAGAAAAGACTGCTCTTAAATACAAGGGCTGGCTGGATTTTTCTGGACAGCCCTCATACATGTTCATGGTGAGGGAAAAAAATGTAATGGTTCAGAAGAGTTTATGATGAAAGCAACAATCCCCTTCTCCCACCTATACTTCCCCACTTCAATTCCTTCTCTCAGGAGAACCACTTTAGTCTCTGTGTTTGATTCTCCTAGTTACAGTCCCCCGTATTGATATGCTTATACTACTTCCATTTCTTGGTTTGTCCTTTTTACCACCTTTCAAGAATTATAAAGGACCTGAGATTTTACTCCCTACTTGAAGCTAACAAGTTGGCCTGTCACAATTTTATGAGTGCTAGTAGAAGACAAAGACTCTTGCATTGGTAGAAGGCACAGAGGCAGGGCAATAGCAGTAGCCAGAGTGTCAGCATTCATTTGTGCCAGTGTCCTGAACCTCAGTTCCCACAGGGCACTACAAAGAAGGCCAGATAACACCTGTTAATATTGTGGGTTTTGTTAGTGGAGGAAACTCTTGAGTTTAAGGATTTCAGGTATTTCATAATGGGCAGTAAGTATGCCTGCCCTTTGCTCCCGCTCCGGAGGGAGACAGTAAATATATGCCTGTTCCCTGCTCTAGGGGAAGAAGACCTTTCTGTCTTCCAAGGTTCACAATATGAATATCTTTGAAAATATAGTCCAGAACAAAGATCAGACAGTGCCTTGCTTGCAAGACAGAGACCCATGAAAAATTATTTCCTGGGGATTCTGGGATAGCTCAGTGGTTGAGTGCTTGCCTTGCAGTGTCAAGAACTTGGATTCAATTTCCTGCCCCATATACTGAACTGTGGCACAACTAGTAACTGCTGAGATGGAACATCAGCGAAAGGTCTTGCCTCCCATGTGAGAGGCTCCTGGTTCAGTTCCTGCCCTGTACAGCCCTACATCTACCTGTGTGGAGTGAAACCATGTCACAACTAATGATGTACAACTCTTGAGACTGCTGTGGGTCCTCCCCCTTCTCTCTCTCCTGTTTCTCTTACCTCTCAGACAATAAAAAATAAATCTTTAAAAAAAAATTATTTCTCACTACCACTACTCTATTCACCACCTTTCTGATATAGTTAATAACATTATTTTATGCTCTCTGGTTACCTTGAATAATACTATGTATTAATTTTTATTTCACTAACAACAGATGGTATTCTTTAACTTTCTGCTTTGAAAGAGGAATATTTTAGTTAGGGATCCTTGTAAATGTTAGAAAACCAGCACAGTCATAATTTAACTGAAAAAGGAAATTTTTTCCTAGAACACAGAGCCCAGGAAAATGGAGTAAGATTGGATCCAGGTGTTTAAGCCTTCCTTTAAAGAACTGGTCTTCAAATGTGTCTGCTTTCCTCCTTTTAACTTTATTTTCAGGATCTTCCTCTACCCCTTCACCCACCAGCACTGATTCTAGGCTGTGTGTGTATTTCTTTTATTTTGTCTTTTAAAGATTTTACTGTTTTTTTTGTTTGTTTTTTAAAGATTTATTTTTTATTGTTTTTGACGGAGAGAGACAGAGATACAGAGACAGAGATAGAAGGGGGAGGGCCCAGAACAGTCTCCATAGTTGTACGTCATTGGTTTTTCGTCATTGGTTTTTCCACATAGTTTCATTCCACAGGTGGGCGGGGCTGCACAGGGGAGGAACTGGGCCGGGGTCTTCACTCCCGTGAGAACTGAACTGGGGGCACTCCCCAGTTCAGCATATGGGTCCGCACGGGCCGGGGCCAGGATTCGATCCTCAGTCCCAGGGCTGCAAAGTGAGCACTTAACCCACTGAGCCATCCCGGCTTCCCCAAGATTTTACTGTTTTGAGAGAAGGTGAGAGAGAGAAGGAGGGGAGGGCCCAGAGCAGCCTCCGTAATTGTACATCATTTGTTGTGACATAGTTTCATTCCACAAAGGTAGATGTGGGGCTGCATGGAGTGGGAACCAAACTGGGGGGCTCCTACATGGGAGGCAAGGACCTTCACTGCCATCCTGTCAGTTACCAGTAGCACTGCAGCTCAGCATATGGGTTTGCACCTGGGACTCAATCCCTGGATCTCACAGTTGCAAGGCAAACAGTCAACCTGCTGAGCAATACTGGCATCCCCTGGCTATGTGTTTATTTCTGGCAAGGTAGAGAGAATTAGAATAATTAGAGCCTGGTCCTATGCCCATCCTTGGGGATGGATATATGGTCAGCTCTATTTGAATCATTGGAGTTAGGGAGAAGGTAGTTCTCCCAAGTTAAAATAGGGCACCATCACCTCCCCATATAAGAGTTCTCAGTTGTCCTCTTTTATTTATTTTATTTATTTATTTATTTATAAATATTTTTATTTATTTTTTTACAGAGAGAGAGAGAGAGAGAGAGAGAGAAAGAAAGAAAGAAAGAAAACTGAACTGGGGGAGCTCCCAGTTCAGCATATGGTTCCGTACGGGCTGGGGCCGGGATTTGATCCCTGGTCCCTGGCGCTGCAAAGTGAGTGCTTAACCCACTGAGCCATCCCGGCTTCCCCTTTTTTTAAAATATTTTTATTTATTTTTTTATTTTTTTACAGAGAGAGAGAGAGAGAGAACTTATTTATTTATTTTTAAACTTTCTTAATTTTTTCATTTTCTTAAAGATAGTATCAAATTTCTGCAATAGTATCTACGGTACTTTTTTTATATTTATCCTCCCTCCTAATGCTATCAATGTGTGCTTTATTTAGAACTGTTGCTTTGCTGACATCCTGTGACTTGCCTTCATTATGCTCCCATTTCCCATATATATATATATATATATATACACACACACACACACACATGCATACATATATATATATATATATATATTTCTCCCCCCCCCCTTTTTTTTCTTGTTTTGCTGGGGTATATACCAAGTAAGGTAAGATGTATGAGAGGCAAATTTTGAGTAATCCCATGTCTGAAAATGTTTTTATTCTATTCTTAAACTTGGAATAGAATTCTAGGTTGAACATAATTTTCTGTCAGAACTTTAGAGGTATTGCCCCATTATTGGCTAGTATCCTTCATTATTAATAAGAAGTCTTAGGCTCTTTTTTTTTTTTTTTTATCTTTTCACATTTATAGAGAGAAATTATCTTTTTGTCTTCAGTGCATATTTATTTCTATTTTACTTTTTGACAGATAGAGAGAGAGACAGAGACAGAGACAGTTAGAGAACCGAACCGTGGGAACTCCCCAGTTCAGCACGCGGGTCCTGCCTGGGCCGGAGCCGGGATTCGATCCTCGGTCCTTATGGCCTCAAAGCCAAAGCGAGCGCTCAACCCGCTGAGCCGTCCCGGCTTTCCCCGGCTCTTTTGATTCTTATTCCTTTGTAGATAAATTGCCTCTTCTGTCAAAGCTTTTACTATTTTTTTAAAAATTTTTGTTGTCTGAAATTTTCCACTGGTATGTCTTGGTGTAGGTCTCTATTTGAGTACTGTGTGGGCCCTATTAATTGGAAGACTTCTATGAAGTATTCTATTAACTTACTAATTTTTTAGTTGAAGAAAATTCATAAATCTTAGAAAACTTCTACTCTTCAATTTTTAAATTTTCTTTTTGTTCTGGAGTTCTTGTTAGTGAAATGCTTACCTCCTGAACTGATGTGTCTCCTTTGACAATTTTTTATCTTAGTTTTGGTCTTCTTTCTTGATTTCATCTCCATAACTTCAAACCTTGTACTGCCTTTTGTTTTTTTTTTTAATTTCCAGGTGTCCTTTTTATTCTTTTCCCCCCACCTTTTCACAGCTTTCCTTTCTTGCCTTATCTTGACTCTGAAGATCTCAACTAGAGGGCTTTTAACAAGTTCTATTCCATTTTATAAACTTTTTTTTTCCTTCAATGCTTCTGAGTTAACCAAATAGAAGAATGAAGCAATATAAAACTGATTGGGATCTCTGTACCTAGACAAGTTCTCTCAATTGGTGAACTTTGTATTAAGGTAAGCAGGGAACCCAATTATTCTTGGTGAATGGAGCTAATGCATATAATAGCTGCTGTTAATTCTCTTCAGACAATTTAATTTCATTAAAGAAGGACTTGTCAGATATTTTCCTAAATAATGTATAATCTCAAAGGTAACTGGGGCTGTGAAGAGGGTCAGTGATCTAGGGTCTGGAAGTGTTCTAATAGTCATTTTTCCTGTGTTTCAGAGTGAAAAGTTTTAGTGTAGATGGTATATAGGAGAGCAGCCCAGATGTTGGGGCCAGACTGGTTGGGTTCAAATCTGGTTCTGCCACTTAGCTACTTTAAGGTACTTAATCTCTCAATGCCCCTTTCCTTGCCTGCAATATTTGGACAATAATAGTATCCACCTATCAGGGATATTATGAAGGATTAGTTTAAAATACATATATGAAATACCTGGCATATAGTAAATTCTCAGAAGGTAGTAATTTTTTCTTTTCTCCCTTCCAGTAACAACAATTAATGTGATTTAGATATGGTGGTGATAGCCCACAGCAGAAATTTTGGTAGAATTAGGTAGTTTTAGATTGTGTTCTTTTCTTTAGAAATTGAAAGAACACTTGGTATTATTAGTTGAAGTGCTGAAATGTGTATGTGCAAATGTTTTCATGAGTCCTCTCCCCCTCTCTGCCAAAAGGATCTCAGTAAAGATAACTTGATAAGAAAAGTAGTCTCAGAGCACAGCCAGAAAACTAGGAATGAAAAATACTATTTTCACACTCAGAAACTCTACAATCAGAATCATATGTCCTCAGGATGTTAGGGAAGTTTTGTTCCTATACAAAATACACACTGATAGTCCTACTTCTTGGACTTCAGAACTGTAGAAAATTTCTTTATAAATGGATGTTTAGGACAGGAGACTGGCAGGAGGAAATAATTCCTGGGGGACAAAAAAACACATTTTATTTTTTTGCTTTGGTATGTCCCGTTATGGTAGAACACTGAGACTTTTTTTCATCATACTCTCAGCTATTTATAAAATTCAGGTGAGTTAATGAGTCAAACTCTTGTTTAGTGGTTCCTGCCCTCCCCCTGTACCGCCAAACTTGACCCTTTTTTGAACTGGGAGTTTTTAGTTGAGATTATTTACCATGTTATTTTTATTTGGGTTTTTTTTTCTCTCCCACATGAGTGAAGGAAGTCCTTGAAATCTATTAATGTTACTTTTATGTTTTCAATAGAAAGTTTTAGGTACAAAGCTGGTTGCCAAGGGAAACCATACCCAGTCTGGAGGGTTAGGTTGGATCACAAATAGGTTAGTCAAAGTGAGCCAGAGTGTACATACAATCTGAACCACTTTGGCAGGACAGGTTATGAAACAACTGGTTACAACAAGTGAGTCATTTGACGTGTACCCATAGTCCACCATTTCTTGTCTCCCTACTCTGGTTGCTGTCTGGCAGATAGTACAATTCAGAAGATAGGCATTAGATCAGTTCTAGGAGTACAGAAAGAATAGTGATTGGATTACTAGGAAGGTAGAACAGCAGAAGGGGCCTTGGGGAGCTAGGGACCAACAAATAAATTGGCCAAAAGATGTAGATGTAGATCTAACAGCAAGGAAGAGCAAGCTGGTTACAAAATTGCAAGCAGAAAGTCTAATAACAAAAATAAAGGAGCAATTTCTAGTTTTTTAAGTCAGGGGTCCCCAGTCTATTCGGAACCACATCTCACCTCAGGAGGTGACCGGCAGGCGAGTGAGCTAAGCTTCATCTGTATTTACAGTTGTTCCCTATCACTTGCATTGCCGCCTGAGCTCCACCTCCTGTCAAATCAGCAGTGGCGACATTAGATTCTCATAGGAGCTTGAACCCTATTGTGAACTGTGCATGTGAGGGATCTAGGTTGTGTGCTCCTTATGAGAATCTAATACCTGATGATCTGAGGTGGAGCTGAGGCAGTGATGCTAGTCTAGCACTGGGGAGTGCCTGCAAATACAGATTAACGTTAGCAGAGAGGTCTACTGCCCAGAGACTATAATCCAGTTGTTTACAGACTCTTATATCAAAACTCTTGTCAGTGAGTGATTCTGCCTTAAGTTGAGTTGTAATTATTTCATTATATATTACAGTGTAATTAATTGAAATAAAGTGCACAATAAATGTAATGCACTTGAATCAGCCTGAAACCATCCCCCTCCTCCCCCTGATCTGTGGAAAAGTTGTCTTTCACGAAACTGGTCCCTGGTGCCAAAAAAGGTTGCGGACTGCTGCTTTAAATGATGTTTTCTTTATGAGGCCTCAAAAGAGTTTACTGGTAAGAGTTTTCCAACAAAGCCTCTAGGTTTGAATAGCAGGATATCAAATGGAGATGACTTTTGTTGGACATTTTTCTGTTTATCAGCTAGAATCAGAAATTTGGACCCAACATAATGATCATTCGTTAATTTGACTCTGGTTGGTGGTGTAGGAAGTTTGTATGATGCTAGGCTAGTTAGGATAGAAATTAAAATGCTCTTGCTCACATCAAGTGATTCTGTAGTACTTGTTCGAGGGAAAGTACAGCAGGTCCTTGAATAATGTTGTTTTGTTTGGCATCATTTCATAATGAGATGCTGTAGGAACTTAGCTCTTGTTTATATCAATTAGCCTATGGTAAATTGGTTTCATTATTATGTTGTGAACTTTTGAGGGTTTTAAGTGAGGACTTAGTATATAGGGATAGAGGAGTTTTCTCAAGGAAACTCCCTTTAGTTGTTATTTTTCTCATAGCTAAGTGGGTCTGAATACTCTGGCTAGAATAGGCTTTGTAATTAGAAAGTAGTGCTAAATGATTACTTACTAGATACAGGAAACATACTTTATGGTGTTTCTTGGGTTTAGAGAAGAATTGAGGAAAGGCTAAGAAATTGTTTTTTTCTTCTTTGGCAAGGTTCTTTCTAAATCCAATCTAGTTAACTACTCTGGGCAAATACGTCAAAGTATACAGGACTTGCCCATGATTTGAACTAGATCTGTTTTCTTTTTTCCAGCGAATAATGGAAGAAGTAAAGCGGCTAAGAGTTGTCAGAACTTGTGAAGAGATTCTGAGGCAAGTAAATCTATCATCAGTGTTTGCTCTCACTGTTCCTTAATTTAAGCAAGGTAGCTTCATGTTCCTGTTCTGGAATAAGCTCTGAAAACAGATGCAGTAGACTCTCTGTTAATTGGAACTCAAGCAACCGGCACTCTTGAGATTTAGCTGGTTGCTTGAGTTCTGGTTATTGGAGAGTCTGCTTACATTTATTCAGCATCTACCAGTCCCCATGGGTGCTGGTTAATTGAGAGTCTACTGTATGTTGAGCATAATGGAGCAGAATACAGCATAAGAAATAGTCAGGACCTTGTATATTCATTGCCTGGAGTAGAAGGAATCCACAATGGTCTGGATTGTTCTGATAAATAGAAATCAGTCTTTGGATGTAACAAAGGAGAACAACAAAAAACAAAATGGTTCTCAACTCCTTAAATTTCAGCAATTTGTTTGGAGATTCATTTATAATAGTAAATATATTTATAAGGGAATTGAACTTTTTTGCTTGGTTGCTTTGCAGGTCTTATTCCTTTCTCTCCTGGAATCCAGGTGAACTCTTGAGAAAGGTTCTTAGTTGTGACTTGGCTTGGCATTCTGCTGAAAAACACTTGAGATATACTTCATATACCTCCATGAACTTTGAACCCTGAATATACCAGGATCTGATACTGTGACAGTATTAAACTTCCCCTTTTGCATTTAGGTTTTAAAATTTGAAAAGCAAGCTATTAGTACTTTGGTACAGCTCTCTGAAGTTGAACAATCTTTGTTGGTGGAATGACTTTTCTACTATTGGACAGGTTCAGGCCTTGTGAATTTGTTAGGGATGGGATATAAAAAGGACTCAAATACCATATTGGAAATAGGTACTCGTCGCTCCTCCCAGAACCAGTATCACTGTATACTAACGGGTGTCCCAAAATTCACTCAAGAAGTAATTTTGATAGAAAACACAGGTTTATAATTAAAAATTGTAAATTTTTTATTGATTCATGAAGTATACAGTATAGGGTTATGTATGGAATAACATATTGGGTAAATGGCCTCCACGGCTTTGCTGGCACATACGCACTCTTTTGTTGAAATGTTCCATGATCGTTTTGCATAAATGTGGCTGAATTTCGTTGATACAGCACTCAATTTCCTCCTTCAAGGCATGGGTAGTCATAAACCTTGTTGGCATAAACCTTAGACTTCAAAAAACCCCAAAGAAAAAAGTCCAACAGCATTAAATTGCATGATCTGGGTGGCCAATTCTGATCACCAAGCCATCAAGATGAAAATGAGCCTCATCGCTGAAGATTATTTTGTTCGAAAAATCAGCATCCACGTGTTGTTCCATAATCTGTTCAATGAACTTTATTCGCTGTGCGTGGTCAGTAGGCTTCAGTTCTTGAGTCAATTGAACTTTGTAAGCATGAAGATGCAAATCTTTTGTGAGAATATGCTGTAGAGAGCTTCTCAAAATGTCCAATTCTTGACCACGGTGCCAAATTGGTGTCCCTGGACTCTCAGCGACACTCTCACGAACTGCTTCAATGTTTTGTGTTGAACGACTTGTTGAAGGACGGCCAGAGTGTTTAAGATCACTAATTGATCCAGTCTCCGTAAATTTTTAAATTAATCTGTTCACAGTTGATGAAGTTAAATCACTATTCCAACCGTATTTTGTTAGTGAAATAGCTTTTAAAGAAGTGTTGATTAACTAGAAACTTAAGAAAAGACCCCAGAAGAGTTGAAAATTGAAGTGGTTTTATTTATAAAGATAGCTAGCTCCATTTTATTGAGTGCTTGTAGCACTTTTGCTAAGCACTTTACATACATGTGTGTTAAAGACAAAATAGGATTATTTTTGTCATATTATTATTATCTGACCTATGGTTGAGATGTTTGTTATTCTTTATTTTCATGCTCCCTAGGATGTTCTAATATACAACTACGGTTGAGAACAGTTGCTCTAGGAAGACTCAGATTTCTGGCTTGGGCCCCTGAATGGATGGTTGTATTTTTTGAAGAAAAAATATGAAAAGAGACTTAGTATGTTCGTGCCTGGTTGGTGTTGGCAGTTGGAAATAGGATCGAAAACTTCAGTGGCAAGTTGGCACTAGAGATGAAGTGTGGGGGAATTACTGGTAGCTAGATTGTACTCAACATTATAAGATTAGGTGAAATTGCCCTGGGAAAGCTTGCATGCTGATCCAAATCCTGGGAAACCTTGAAATGTTTTGAATTAATGGAAGGATAGAACAGAGATCTATGTGTTCAAAGAAGCAGCAGCAGCAAGGGAGTATTTCAGAAGCTAAGAGAGAGAAGATAGGGTCAGGTTGCAGAGGATGGATATGTGTGACATTTGGTAAGGGCTCAATAAATACCTGAAGCAAGAAGAATTTAGTGAGTTTTTAAGGAGTCATAAGTTTCCACTGGATTATTAGGAGGTTGCTGGTGACCTTGGTAAAAATAATTAAATTGGAGTAATATTTCTCCTTCCTTATTCTGGATGTCCTTTGTAAGTTCCTTTTCCTGTACTTGAACTATTAGAATTCTGTAAGGCTTTGCTCTAGGCCAGGGGTGGCGAACCTATGGCACGCGTGCCCAAAGTGGCACACGGAGCAATTATTTCGGCATGCGGAGCTGTGAATATCATTTAAAAAATTATTGTTTATGCTCTTATAGTAAGGTGACCAGATTTTAACATTGGTAAAGCGGGACACCATTGACCGAGGGGGAGGGGATTCTTGATTAAAAATTTGGTCTATCTCCCGCCGTTCCCTAGCTTGTCATGCATTCTTTCCAAAAATCGGGACTTTATTAAAACACCGCGGGACGCAGGACAAATTGTTAAAAATTGGGACTGTCCCGCCAAAATCGGGACGTCTGGTCACCCTATCTTATAGACATAAAAATAATCGATACCTCTATCTCACTCGATGGGTTGGCATGCGAGTTGAGTGAGTATACTCTTATTTCATAAACTTTGGCACTCAATCACCAAAAGGTTCGCCACCCCTGCTTCTAGGTCAAGCTTGTCCAACCCATGTGGCCCAGATGGCTTTGAATGTGGCCCAACACAAATTTATAAACTTCCTTAAAACATTAGGAGATTGTTTTGCCTTTGAAAAAATTTGTTTAAATGATTTATTTTATTGTTTTTGACAGAGACAGAGACAGAAGGGGAAGGGCCCAGAGCAGTCTCCACAGTTGTACATCATCAGTTTTAGACATGGCTTCATTCCACACAGGTGGATGGGAACCAGGCCTGGGGTCTCCCACCTGGGAGACACGCCCCCTTGAACTGGGGACCAACTGGGGTCTCCCACATGGGAAGCTTGCCCTGACGAGAACTGAACTGGTGACCTCCTGCATGGGAAGCACATCTCAGTTCAGCATATGGGTCCGCACAGGTTGGGGCTGGGATTCACTCCTCAGTCCCCGGGGCTACAAAGCGAGCGCTTAACCCTCTGAGCCATCCTGGCTTCCCCTTAAACATTTTTTTTTTAAACTCATCAGCCATCATTAGTGTTAATGTATTTTTTGTGTGGCCCAAGACAGTTCTTCCAGTGTGGCCCAGGGAAGCCAACAGATTGGACACCCCTGCTTTCCAAGTGTGGTCCTGTACTAGCACCATCAACAACACCTGGGAACTTGTTCTAAATCCTCAGGCCCCACCTTGACCTACTGAAACCTAAACTTTGGGGATGGAACAAAGCCATCTCTGTTTTATAACAAGCCCTTCAAGTAATTGTGATGCGTATTGAAATTTGAAAAGCGTTCTAAGACCCTTTCTCTGTCTATACTTTCTCCTTAGGTATTTAGCCTGTCACCATGGCTTGAGATACTATGCTACGCGCTCAAACTTCCAAATTTAATTCCTTAGTTCAGTTCTTATGAAGACCGGGTCTATAGATCCAACTGCCTTTTATTCATCCTGACATGGATATCTCATAGTTCTCCCAGCTCACCTTGTCCAAAATTGAACTCAGAATTTTTCTCCCAGCCATTTTTTTCCAGGTACAGAAAAGGCACTACCATCCATGCAGATGTTCATGCTAGAAACCTAAGTTTAATCTTTTTTACACAAATACTAGTAAGTTCTACGCACATTCCACTAGGTGGGTTTGAGATATATGTATACACACACACACACACACACACACACAAATGAAATAGTGACAGTTTTAATAATATAATGAATAAATGACCCACAAGTTAAGTATGACCTGGGAAATGTCTTTTAAGAAGTCTTAATTCTCAGAGCTGCTAAGAAATAATTAACCTATATTGCTGAGGGTGATTCCAGATTTTAAAAGTTACATATAAGTATTATAAAACATGGTCTCTAAAACCAAGTTAAGTACTTTATTTGCTCAATCACATATGTGGTTACTATACAGGATTGAATACACAAAACTGTTGTAATTGATAAGAAACTTACAGGAAAGAGTGGGTAATGAAGTGTTAAAGATTTTGGGAATTGGGGCCACAGTGCTTTTATTCAGGTCATGATAGTGCTACTAGCTATGAGACCTTGGGCAGGGGACTTTCCTTCACTATGCTCAGTTTCCTTATTTGAAAAATGGGGATAAGAACCATTTATATCTTAGTGTTATTAGGATTAAATATATATATATATATATATATATATATATATATATATATATATATATATATATATATATATATATATATATATATATATATATATATATATATATATATATATATATATATATATATATATATATATTTAAGCATTTGGAGTAAGCAGGGCCTGGCACATAGGTTCCATAAATATAAACTATGTTATTACTATCTCTTGTCTTGTCACTCTAGTCATTCTTGAATTCTTTTAGCAGCTACTAGTAGTTATTCAGACATAACATGAACACGCCCTTTTATGCTTTAAAATGCATTTTGCATCCAGATCTTCACTTAACTCTCTTCTGATTCCCCAGATTAGGTTAGGCTCTCTTTACAGTCATACATTGGTACTTGACTATTTTGAAACTCATAGAATTTGGTATGTGATGCATCTTGATGCAAAAATTTTGTCTCAGTACTCATTGTTTGTTTGGTACTCATTGTGCCTCTTGAAGCCAATTAACAATGATTACTGAGGTACCACTTCATTATCTCTCATGGGAAATACTTGATTGGTTTGTTTTTGGTACTCGTCATGCCTTCCAGAACCATTATCTTGTACCAGGGTACCACTGCATATGTTTCCCTAATACCCTGTACTTCTTCACAGTGCTTTGTAAACATTATTATTTTTTTAGTAACAGATTTATTGAAATGTAATTTTACATACTACACACTAACCCAGTTTATTGCTGTTCATAAGAGTTGTGCAACCATCACCAAAATCAATTTGAGAACATTTGCTTCAAGTTGTGAGAATACCATTTGCTTTCATGAAGATATCAGAAAGAATCCCTATACTCATTAGCAGTCACTCCACATTCCCTCCACCCATCCCAGATTGTGGCAACCATTAAGTTTGTTTTCAGTCTCTATAGATTTGCTTATTTTAGATATTTTGTATAAATGGAATCATACATAACATGGTCTTCTGTGTCTGGCTTCTTTTGCTTAGCCTAATGTTCTCAGGGTTCATCCATGTTGTAGCATGTATAATACCTTCTATGCTGAAACTTTTCACTCTGAAACACTAGATGACTCTTTGAACATTTTCAGATCCTAGATCATTACTTTTATTACTTTTTATTGCTGAATGATCCATTATATGGATATACCACAGTTTGTTTATTCATTCATTAATTTATGCACATTTAGGTTGGTCCCACATTTTTGGCTATTATGAATAATGCTATAATGAACTTCAGTGTATAGTTTTTGTGTGGACACTTGTTTTCATTTCATATGAGAACATGCCTAGAAATGAAATTGCTAGATTATATGGTAACTCTGTTGAACTTTTGAGAAACTGTCAAACTTTTCAAAAGCTGCTGCACATCTTTCTGTTTCCAACTCCAGTGTATGAGGGTTCCAATTTATTGATTTTATTTTTTTTAATTTTTGACATATATATATATATATATATTTATTGACTATCTTTTTATGTGTTTATTAGCCCTAATTAGTATATCTTCTTGGGCAAAATGCCTATTCCTATTCTTTCCCCATTTTTTATTTGAGTTATTGATCTTTTTATTATTGAATTATGAGAGTTCATTATAGCTGATACAATCCTTTATCAGATATATTATTTGCAGGTATTTTTCCCATTCTGGGAGATTTTGTTTTTTTACTTAATGATTAAAATCAAGAGTTTTTAATTTGGGTGGAGTCTATTATTTTATTTTTTTGTTGTGGTTTGTACTTCTGGTGTCATATCTAAGAAACCATTGCCTAACCCAAGGTCATGAAGATTTAGGCCAATGTTTCCTCTTAAGAGTTTTATAGTTTTACCTTTTAACATGTTATGTAACTAGTTTGGTCTTCCCTGTTAGAATGTCAGCACCATAGGTGGGCTGGGATGGTGTTTGTTTTATTCATTTGTCCTTTGGGTTTGGAGAATACTAAGTACCAATATTCAATGATTGTTAGTGATTTTGGAAAGACAGACTTTAAGGAACTATTATCAAAACATATTAAATCTGTGAAGGATTTAGAGAAGCTTTCTGCACAAATGAATATCTTTAACATTTGAAACACTTTTTCTAGTTTTTGTTTCTTTTTTTTTAAAGCTAGGAATCGAACTGTTTTGTTAGTATTGCCAGGAGTTGAATTAATACTGCTGAATAGGTTTAGGACACTTAAGTGTGTTTATTATGATTGCCCCTCCTCAGTTCTCAGAATTTGCCTGTTTAGCTTTACACAGTTGGGCTTTGTAGCTGAGTATTTAATGTATTTGCTTTTAGACTTGGAGAGTTCTGTTTGTTTATTATTCAGTTCTCCATTACTGATTCTTAAAGAACGAACTAAGGAGCAAGTCCCATGTTTCTATACTTCTGTTTCCTTATCATAAACAAAAATTTTATGCCATTTTCTGGGAATCTGATATCACCCCCTGTAGGTATTGAAAGAGCCTATTTTCTGATTATTTCCACCAGTGAAGAGGATTTTGTGAGGTTTTCCTATGATAGATTATGTTAACCCCTCCTGTAACCCTAGATTTGGAGTTAGGGTGGCATTTGAAATGACGGCTTCGGCATATATTAAATTCAACTGCTGTGATTTTCTTTGAAGAATAATGTAGACTTTGTTACTATGGAATTGATTTTGTATTCTTTTGAGGAGAGAGAATTAGCACTTTGGTAATGAGTGATTTGTTGATAAAGTACTTGAGTAGGAGTCAATTTTATGTTTTTTGTTTGTTTGTTTTTGTTTTTTCAGTGGATTGATGTTAGTTATAAAGTATTTTAATATAAGAAGTATCATAAGCTACACATAGTTCTTTAACCAAATGTAGGTGCATTGGTAGACTGAAAGCTTCAGATAGATTCATGGAGGAAAATTCTTAAGATTAAGCTAAATCATGGGATATACCACCCCATTTAACATTTTAAAAACTAATATGGGTGTAAGAAGGCCTCAGTAATATGTGTTTATTAAAAATGTGTATGTGCTTGTATGTATTCAGCATTAGAATTTTCCATCAGAAAATAAATCAAGCACTCTGATACTTTAAAGATTTATTTTTATTGTTTTTGACAGAGAGAGAGAGATACAGAGACAGAGAGAAGGGAGAGGGCCCAGAACAGTCTTCATAGTTGCACATCATTCGTTTTTCCATAGTTTCATTCCACAGGTGGGAGTGGGGCTGCACAGGGCAGGAACTGGGTCTGGGGTCTTCACCCCGGTGAGAACTGAACTGGGGGCACTCCCCAGTTCAGCATATGGGTACACATGGGCCGGGGCCGGGATTTGATCCTCGGTCCCCGGGGCTGCAAAGCGAGCGCTTAACCCACTGAGCCATCCCGGCTTCCCACTCTGATATTTTCTTTATAAGGATACACAAGGGAAAGAATAGTATTTGGATTTATTGCTTAGTTACAGTGACATGTCTGCTGCTAAAGTGATGAAATTGTTTAACATGAGTTAGTATATGTCTCATTTCTAATAAAATTGGCTCTAGGTCTGTGTTTATGCTTGTGATTTTAGCTTTTACTATGGCAACGTCATTCTATCATTGAAAACTTAAAGAAAAATCTGCTACTACTGAATGCTGTATTTTTTACGTTGGGGATAGCAGATTATCTTTAATATTGGAAATACCAACCCCTATCTCATAACATCATTACTGTCATTCTCCCATACATGAAAATACCTTTCAAGATATATAAATTTGGGTGCTAATTAGACTTACTAATCAGTCATTTTTTTCAGTATAGAATCTTTCAGTGAATTCTTTTGTATTTCAGTCTCCCTATACTTACCCAGCACTTAATTTTATTGTTATTGTGTACTTGAATAGTTTTATGTTTTTTATGATTTTTTTCTGTGATCTAAAAGTAACAAAATAGAATACCCCAAACTGCAGCTCCCACAAATTTCAAGAGAATTGCAGTTCCTGCTCTTCAAAGAGGACAAAGTGTGGGTTTGATTGAAATGAAACATTTATTAGTCTTCTGTGTTCTGTTTAATTAAGCTCTTTTTTTTCATTTTTGACCTTTAAGTGGGTTCCAGATACATAAAACAGATTGAATTGTCTCATTTATATTATTTACGTAATATGTTTTAAAGTAATTGCCTCCCTCTCAATATATAATTCAAAAAGATTTGGAACATTATACATGTTTTTCTTTATTATGTATGACCATACTCTCTCTACACATACCCCCCCCCCCCAAAAAAAAAGGATTACATAGTCCATTTCTTAGAGATGAGGCGGAAAATAGGAGCCAATCTACAAAATTTTGCTTTTTTGGGAATTCCATTTTGATACATGAAATGAACCTCTTTTTTGCTTTTTGCATTTCTTTAGGCAAGTACTAGACTTCTTGGCTCATCAGCTAATCTGTCCCATATGTTTAAAAGTATGGCCTCATGGGGATGCCGGGATAGCTCAGCAGGTTGAGCACTTACTTGCCTTGCAACTGTAAGGTCTGGGGTTTGATTCACTCCCTGGCCCATGCAACCCCATATGCTGAACTGCAATGCAACTGGTAACCACTGGGATGGCACAGGGGTGAAGGTTCCTGCCTCCCATGTGGGGGGCCCCTAGTTTGGTTCCCCAGTTTGGTTCCCGCTCTGTGTGGCCCTACATCCACCTGTGTGGAATGAAACCATGTCACAACTAATGATGTACAATTATGGAGACTGCTCTGGGTCCTGCCCACTTTTCTCTCTCACCTATCAAACAATATAATAAATCTTGGGGAAGCCGGGATGGCTCATTGGGTTAAGCGCTCACTTTGCAGCCCCAGGGACCGAGGATCGAATCCCGGCCCCAGCCTATGTGGACCCATATGCTGAACTGGGGAGTGCCCCTAGTTCAGTTCTCACCGGTGCAAGACCTCGGCCCAGTTCCTGCCCTGTGGAGCCCCGTGCCCACCTGTGGAATGAAACTATGTGGAAAAACCGATGATGTGCAACTATGGAGACTGTATCTCCTTCTCTCTGTCTCTCTCTCTCTGTCTCTCTCTCTCTGTCAAAAACAATAAAGATAAATAAATAAATCTTTAAATAAAAATAAATCTTAAAAAAATGTATGGCCTCTTAATTATATTAATAACTGATTTGGCCTAGAGTAACTGTAAATAGCAAATAATTTAGATGGTTACCGATAATCCATTTTTATTGTAATCATTTTTTGTGGGTTTGGAGCTGTGTACTTTGTGATTTTTGGTGAAATTATAATAAATGGTTCTTATTCTTAGAGCAAAGTAGGGTGGTAGATGCTGAACCTACTGAAGAACTGCCCAAGAAGCACTTTGAAATCTTTTAGGGTTCTATTAAAAACAGCATTCTGAGAAGACATTCTCTTTCCCTTTAGTTTGAGCAGTAAATTTCTTTCACACTAGTAGTTAACTGACCTAAAATATAAATTCTAATTAATGCATTAGAATTGCATCTAAAAAAAAGTTTTAAAAATGAGTCTTAAAAGCAAGCTATTAAAATTGTTTTACAAAAATTTTCACTGAATTAGTGTAATAGTAGGATTTCTGCCAAGACCTGAATTATCTCTCCCATTTTTCTTTATTTACTACTAATTACTATATCTACGTATAGGGCTACGTTGATATGATTATAGTCATATTTTATTGTTAAAGTTCTTTTTTATCCTTTCTCTGATTTTTGCCTTGAATCCTGCATGGAATGAAACCTTTGTGGAATGAAACTATGTCGAAAACTGATGATGTACAACTATGGAGGCTGCTCTGGGCCCTCCCCCTTCTCTTTGTCTCTATATCTCTGTCTGTCTCTGTCAAAACAATAAAATAAATCTTTAAAAGAAAACAATTAGAGTTTGTATTCTGCTTGAGAGTAAGCCATGAAGTTGAATTATGTTATCACCATACTTTGAAAAACAATTACTTAATGTTTTGGACTTTGTTATGATTAGGGAACATGGAGTCAAGAAAACCATATGGTAGAATAATTGGTTTCCTGAGGAATAAGAGCCAAGCATTATTCTTTGTGTTGCTACTTGTTGCTGTAATTTACTTTCTTTAAATTTCTGCTTTTATTAGATGTTTGTGAAACACGTGTTTTTTTCTGTATACCTAGTTGTAGTGCCTGTATTTAAAGGTTTCCACTGTAGTTGTTTCTACACAGCATCCATTTGAAAATTATAAGATGTCAAATCTAGTATCCAGTGCATATATCCAGTGCATATATTTTAAGGATTTATTTTTATTGTTTTTGACAGAGAGAGAGAGATACAGAGACAGAGAGAAGGGGGAGGGCCCAGAACAGTCTCCATAGTTGCATATCATCAGTTTTTCCACATAATTTCATTCCACAGGTGGGTGCGGGGCTGCACAGGGCAGGAACTGGGCCAGGATTTCACCCTGGTGAGAACTGAACTGGGAGCACTCCCCACTTCAGCATATGGTTCCTCATGGGCCCTGGCTGGGATTTGATCCTCGGTCCCCGGGGCTACAAAGTGAGTGCTTAGCCCTCTGAGCCATCCTGGCTTCCCCATATATTTTAAGTTTACAGATTATACAAGGAAATAATAAACATCTCTGTGCTTAAAAACAGGTCATATTTAGGACTTAGTAAATGGAACCTTTCTCAATTAGAGCTTTTCAAATAATAAAAATTTTGATTGTGTTAAGGAGAAAGAGAACTTAGCATTTGCATTAGGATCATTTTTTCCTATATCCTATTAGCTAATTCCAAGATTGTTTAATATGGTATCCACCCATTCATTTGGCTGCAACCTTTGCTCTCATGAAAGTAAAACTGATTGTTCTGAATTGCTCTGTATATGTGCTTTGGCACAGCATGAAGGTACCCTTAATAACATTGCCATTGTCTTTAAAACAGCTTGCAGTTATGACTACAAATAAAGGGTGCGACAGGAGGGCATGACAGATAATGGTTCTTTTTCCGCCTCCAGTGTTTAACAAATCTGCTTTGTACTATGATCTTTTTGTGTTCCCTGGACTACCTACTGTATTTTCTGTATATTGTTCTGAGTCTACTAAAATGCTTGCATATTTGTCACTATAACTTTGACATCTCTACAGTTGACCACTTTGAATTCTTCTCATGGGGGCAAGCAAAACAAAGAATGTGTGAAGAAGTTGAGTGGCTTTGCCGGGACTGGCATGTTTTTTCACTTGCACGTTAAATACTTATGTGCTTAAATTATTTGGTATGTCTCGTCCTCCAAATGTTTGTTTACTTTTGTGTAGTTTAGAAATTTGGGAATGGCCTTTGGTTTTAATCCTTTTCCTTTTCCAGTGCACAGTAGTAATACTATCTTAACTGTAATTTCTTTTTAAACAGGGAGTTTCTATGGAAACAAAACTTTTTGGCTATTTGAATGGCTGTTTTAGACTGCTGAGAGATTCTGTACTGACCCTGAAGGAAGGACATTATTTGTGCCATACTTCATTCTATTTTAAGTAACTTTATCAAGTGTTGTAGGAGGAGAAAGTAAATGTGCATAATGCAGAAATCAGAAAAGGTTCCTTACTGTTTTAGGACATTATCTTTGAATTATATATTCCTCATGGACTTATTTAAGAGAAGAGGACTCATTTAATAACCTTCATGGCAGTCTCATATGATAGTTAGCACTTACTCTTATTTTACTGATTCAGAAATGGAGGATCAGAGAAAATAAGCATTTTGCTTAGAATTACAGGCACATAGTTTATAATAGTTTGACTCCAAAGCCAGTACTTTTTGTTATAAATGTATTGTTTTCCTCTTGCAGTAGTTTATTTCTAGGGTCATTTTGTCCTTTGGGAGCTCTACTAGATAGCATAAAATATTTAAGGTATTAAATAAACCAGAATTTGATAATACTTAAGATGTAGTAAGGAACAAAAGTAACTAATTTCTCATGGACTTTATTGACAATAAATAGCCTTACTTTTAAAGGTACTGCTGTAGTACATCAACATGGACTTTTAAATTTGATTTTGGCATTAAGATTATTATCATTTTACAAATGATGAAACTGAGGTGCAAGTATTGCTAGATGTGAGGTGTAGATTTTCAGAAGAAATAATAGTTTACTGTAAATAGCAGAACTCAGTGATTTGAGATTAAGATAACTTCAGGCAAGCAGTATCATCAATTCCTCCTTAATTCCTTTATCTTTAAAATGAAGAGGTTGAACAAAGTGCTCTCTAAATGCCTTTTTAAGTATTCCAAAGTGATAATGGTTTAAAAGCTTCAGGGGTCCATGAACTTGAATGAGAAAAAGGGGTGAAGATACCTGTTTTCACCCATCTCTGAAATTTACCATTTTCTTCAAACCACAGCAAATTAGCAGTCCCTATGACATTGTCATCAATTAAAATTACAGGTATTTGTATGTCAAACAGCAGTTATTGCAGGTATCTTGAAAATAGGATTTATATTGGTCACGATTTAGAAATTATGGTAGTTAATTAATAGACTTGTCATTAGAACTTGTTGTTTTATATATGAAAAAAGAAATAGTTACTTAATACTATATGAGTTTTAAAAAATATTTTGAGGGGGAAAGCCGGGACGGCTCAGCGGGTTGAGCGCTCGCTTTGAGGCCATGAGGACCGAGGATCGAATCCCGGCTCCGGCCCAGGCAGGACCCACATGCTGAACTGGGGAGTTCCCACAGTT
>PVKE010001629.1:0-36303 GCA_004027555.1 Craseonycteris thonglongyai | reverse complement strand
TGATAACTGTTTTAATGTAACTTATAATATTATGAGTGAGAGTTTATAGTCTTTGCATACTGCTGAAGGAGTTTATGGCACAAAAGGGGTTAAATATTCTTGAATTGTATGTTCACCGCACTGACTGCAAAATGGCCCTGGTCAATTCCAGTTGATGTGAAAGAACTCTTGAGGGGAACTGTATGTGGATTGAGGAGTGGTCTCTGTATCTCTAGGGTTTCTGGAATGATAGGCTATGATTATGTGACTTTCCACTAATACAGAGACAGCACAGTAGAAGCAAAGTGGTGATGATAGAAATAAATTTATGATCATCTTTATTTCGCATGTCCTTTTTGCAAGATTAGTTTTCTAAGTAGTTGTTTTATCTGAGGGATGTAGGAAAAAAACCTCTCATTTGAGATTATATGCTGTTGATTTTCCAAGCGGGAGGACTAACTTGCCAAGAACAGAAGTTACCTACACAACACACATAACTGCAGAAAATATTTCTGAAACAGAAACTCAGTTGTAAAGCTGAGTTTAAGTATAACCTTAAGTATTACCTTAAAAACATTAGGGCATTTGCTGTTGAGTTTTTGTGTGTGTTTTGTTTTTTTACCTATTTTCTTTTTTGGTTGTTTGGCCCTTAATTTATGTATTGATTGGGTATGAGGAAGGAAATAGTAACAAATTCCTCACATTAGTAAGAAGTAGGAGTACACATAAAACTATAGCTTGGGAAGCTGGGATGGCTCAGTGGGTTAAGCGCTCACTTTGCAGTGCCGGGGACTGGGGATCGAATCCCGGCCCGGCTGTGCGGAACCATGTGCTGAACTAGGAGCTCCCCCAGTTCAGTTCTCTCTCTGTCTGTGTCTCTGTATCTCTCTCTCTCTCTCTCTCAAAAAAAAATAAATAAATAAATAAATAGATTTTAAAAAATTAAAAAAAAACAACAAAAACAAAAAACTATAGCTTAATTGGACCCCAAAAGCTGCTGGAGTTCTGTCCTGCGATGAGTCTGTAATTCCATTTGTAATGCATTTATCTTTGGGTAGGGTGGGATTTGCATTCCCAAATTACAATGAGTTTCCAGATCCTTATCAGTTAGTATTAGGAGTGACTGTTTTTAGTAGTGATAATGAAGCAGCTATTCCCAGGAGGAGATTTAGTCACTGGCAGAACTGTCAGAACCCTGAAATAGTTTGGGAAAGCTCAGGATGGAAAAAGCAAGTTGTTTCAAAAACAAAATAAACTCAAGCAGCTTTTTTGGGGAGGGTGAGATGGGGATGGATGGAGGTGGCTAGAAACCAGATGAACTTCCCTGAAGTTTGCAAGGTAAACAGAAGCCAGAAGAGATTAGTATTATTTACTTAAAGCACTCTAGTATGAACATGAAGTTTTGAGTGTGGTAAGATTAAGTTGGTCATCAGCCACTAATCTGGAAGTATGTTCTCTATGAATATTGGCAACATTTAATTTGACTTTGGAAAAAAAAAATTCTTTGGGTAGCAGCTTGTTTTGTTGGCAGTTTGAGGAAAATGTAAGTAGTGTTTTATGCCAAAGGGATGTTTTATTGGCATTAGGAGTGTGTGCCCGTGCGTATTTATGATTGAACAGGCCAGTTTACTTTGCTGGGGTTTACTAATTAATAATAAAGACAAGATAATATTTACCAATATTAGGAGGATACAGATGAGAAATATAGACCATGCCCTCAGGTATGTCTGTCCCAACTCAATTTTAAGTACAAAATGAATCTTTACTTTTTTTAAGATTAGGGTTTCTTTAAGACTGCCTGCCTGCCAACATAACAAGCTGTAAAACCTTGTTTAGTTTTCCTTAAATCCAGAAATGATTTTATATCAAATCCAAACAAATCAAATCACTCTTAAGGGAATAAGTGGAAACATATGTAGCTGCCTTGGCTGGACTACATCTGTCTCCAGATTGGCTCAGTTCTCTGCACTAAGCAAATTCCTTCTTAAACATACTATGATGACCATCAATAGCAGCAGCATCCAATTTGGAGGTGAACAAAGGATGTGACTGCAGTTTCTTATCTGAACTGTGTGTTGTAAACTCTAACCATTACTGCTTTTCTAGGTAGGTAATAGTCAAGTGACAGCTATATAAAGACAGAACAAAATCAAATTCTATCCAACTGTGTTAAAATAATATTTTGCATATTGGAACTGAAAGGTTTTAATTTACATTATCAGGGATATTAAAGGTATGAGAGAAATTGAAGTTGTTGCCCCCTTAAAAGCACATTGTAGAATTTATTGTGTTTATTATTTGAAGTTCTCACATAGTGAAGTGGAAAGTCTTGTTGAGGTAAGAAATGTCTAAACCTGTGGAGAATTTTTATAAGAATTTATTTGAGCCAAACTGAGTATAGGCCTAGAAGCAAGAGCTGAACAGACTGAGAGTTTGTAGTGTCTTTTATGCATTTAGAATTAAGGAATTATGTGCTGTTTTGAGGCTGGTTACATTGAGAAAGGCATTTCAAAGGTGTATTAACCTAGATGGTTTCCCTTCTGAGGGGTCTGAAAATAGACATTTCAAAAGTATGTTAATCTAGATACCCAGAAACAATGGACAGGGCTTGTTTTTAAGGCAAAGCTAAAGCTTTCACTAGAGGAGTTATGTGCCTGGGCATGACTGCTCCCCATGACCTACCCGGTTAGGAATTTATGATCAGATCACTCTCTGAACTTACTTTCCATAGAACCCTCTTTTCATCCACAGTCTTTGTATTTTAAAAGAATGTAGACTTGCTGAGGGAAACCCAGTGTGAGATATGGAGTAATTTGGTGTCAACTGCTGAGGTAACTCCTGGAAGGTAAGCCACTGACTGACTGCCTTTATCAAATGACGTAGGAACGCTCCTAAATACAGTTGGAGTTCCAGAAGATTTTGAGTATCAGACAGTAGTAAGATGACTGTTAAATTTTTATTATATAAATATTAAATTTTTGTTGTAGAAAAATTGAAAAATGAAACTAATGAAAGGAGAAAAATTGAGAACAATTGTAATCTGAAAAAGGAAGTGTGAACTAAAGCACTGTGAACTTTTTCTGCTAGTTTTTCCTCATGTTTTTATTTTACATAGATATATTTTATATTTTTAAAAAATTGTTTGAGAGAATGTGAGAGAGAGGTTAGAGAGAGAGAAAGAGAAGGGAGGAGGGCCCAGAGCATTCTTTGTAGTTGTATATCATTAGTTGTGACATAGTTTCATTCCACACAGGTGGATGTGGGGTCGCGTGGAGCGGGAACCAAACTGGGGGCCTCTTGCATAAGAGGCAAGAACCTTAGCCTCCGTGCCATCCCAGTGGTTACCAATTGCACCAAAGTTCAGTGTGTGGGTTTGCATGAGCTGGAGCTGGGATTCAATCCCCAGACCTCATAGTTGTGAGACAAGTGCTCAACCCATTGAACTATCCCAGCATCCCCATATTTTATATTTTTATCAAAGTATTGAATGTGTGTATTTTAAAGATCAATAGTACTGTAAGACTTGTTTTGAAAGGCAGCAGTTCTCTTACTTCATCCCCCATTTCTCCTTCCCTAGATGCAAACACTTTAATTTTGTATAGCTGATTCTTTTCACATTTATCTTTAAGTTCTTATAGAGGAGAAAAAATTATTTTTTCTACTATCTCCCTAAGTTCTCCAGCTGGACCCTGTAAATTGGACTGACAAAAGACAGATTTCACAAGATAAAAGCATACAGATTTACATAATGTAAGTTCTATATTATATGGGAAGCTTCATAAGGAGATGTAGACATAAAGAAGTGGTTAAGGCTGAACATTTTTCTGCTAGATTTGATAAAGAGTGAGAAGTCATGTAAAACCACGATAGGTCAAAAGAATATGAGCGAAAGGTAGAAAACTGGGGAAATTTAGCAAGGTCAATTCCTTTGGATTTTGCTATATCCCTCCATAATCAAAGATAAGGATGCTCCTTTTCTTTGGGTGTAGAGAGGGGGCACCTCTTACCTGAGGGTCTTAGGACCTGCTTCAGGGAAGAAGGGAAGGTCAGAGTCCTTTCTGACTTGCCATTTCTCAGATTTCTTTAGCTTAAACTATTCAGTTTGCCAAAGTGTCTTATTTTGGGGTAGCAGGTTCTGAACACTGTTGTTCTTAACAGCATTCTTATATTTTGATTTCTAAATTTTTCAGCTTCAGGCATTATCTCTCAATTTCCCATTATGGCAGGTAAGGATTTAGCATTTTTCCCACAACCCCAGGTGCTTTTTTTGTTCTCCCATCCTGGTATCGGTGTTCATAACTTTACCTATATTGGTATTTAGTGTTTACCTGGTTAAGACTGAAAATGCAATTCACAGTTAATTGTGTAGTAATCTGTGAATACTTTTCCTTATGTGCAACTTTTGTTTTTTCCTGAAATTTATATTTGTCTTTGTTGTTGTTTACTTTTATATTAACTTATCACTAATATAGCAGGTCCTTGAATAATATTTTGTTGAACATCGTTTCGTTATAATGTTGATGAGAAAAAATAATTGATTCTTATCTAGGGCCACTGTCCATGTGGAGTTTGCACATTCTCCCCATGTCTCCATGGGTTTTCTCCAGGTACTCTGGTTTCCTCCCATATCTCAAAGATGTGCTTGGGAGATAAACTGGCATATCTACATTGGCCCTGTCTGGTATGTGTGTGTGATTGGCCCTGCTATAGAGTGGCCTCCTATTCAGGGTAGGGTCCTGGCTTGCACCCTGAGTTACAAGGATAGGCTTCAGCCACCCATCACCCTTACTTGTTTTTACGGTATTAATCTTTCTTAAATGTATGGGTAGCTCAAATTTATTTTAATGTTTAATATTAGAAGTGTTTGGATCTCTGTGTATAAGTTTGGTTAATGTCTTTGTGACTAGAAATATGTTCTAGGAATTTAACTCTTGTTTCTATTAGTTAGCCTATGGATATATTGACTTGCTTATACATCACTTAGCTTAAAGTCACAGTTTCCAAGAACCTATCTACGATGTTAAGTGAGGACTTGCCATATAGTTCACATTGCAACTTACCTAAATTTCCTTTCAGGAAATTATGACATTCTATGTTCTCATGTTCTTAAAGATGCACCCCTATCTGGACTGGTTGCCCACTTTTTATGCATAGCTCTTACCCTGGACTGCCCTTTACCAGCAACTTAGGGATACTCTTTGCCTCTTTGTGTTGTATTTCTTGTTTTCTTGATCTCATATCTTCCTGTTTCTTGGTTTATGCTGTTATTTTGGCAGAACATATTCTCTAGTAGGTGTCTGAGAAAGTTCATGGGAGCTAAACTTTTAGACCTTGGATGGCTAAAAATATCATATTCTGTCCTTACTTTTAATTGCTTACTTGACTATAGAATTCTAGCTTGAAATTTTAAAACCCTGACTTCATTACTTTCTGGTTTACTTTCTGTTTACTTCATTGCTCTTGAAGCCCAAAGCAACTAGGTTCCTGATCCTTTATGTCGACTTTGTCCAAACCATGGTCTATGGGCTGCATGTGGCCCAGGGACAGCTTTGAATGCGGCCCAACACAAATTCATAAACAAGATTTCTTAAAACATTATGAGGTTTTTAAAACTTATTATCTAGTGTTAGTGTATTTTCTGTGTGACCCAAGACAGTTCTTCCAATGTGGCCCAGGGAAGCCAAAAGATTGGACACCCCTGCTTTATGTAATTAGTTCTTTCTCTGTTTGAAATTGCATATTCATGTACTCTAATGTGAGTTTGGTTCCAGCCATTGTACTGAGTAGTTGATGAACTCTTTCAGTCTGGGAACTATTTTGTTGATGACTTTCTCCCTTCTTCCCAGCACCAACCCCCACCCCCACCCCCTAATTTTCTATTGAACCCTTGTTATTAAGATACTGAACTTTTGGACTTCCTGAACTGATCTTCCAATGTTAATTACCAAGAAAGTGTGCTGGTGCTCATTTTTACTTTCTGACTCCCTTTTTGTCTTCTTTATTTTATTTTTTTAAGCCTACTGTTCTTGCTTTATGTTTGTAATGTTTTCTTTAATGGTTCTGAAAATATTAAATGATGTGTTTTTCCCCAGTTTTCTTCTGCCTGCCTAGTCTATCAGGACTAGGTACTTGAAGGGCCAAGGACAGAGTGAGAATGTGGGGCCCCTTGTTTTACATTTCTTTTTTAAGATTTATTTTTATTGTGTTTTTTTTTTTTTACAGAGAGAAAGGAAAGGGGAGGGCCCAGAGCAGTCTCCATAGTTGACAACATTAGTTTTTCATATAGTTTTACTCCACAGTAACTACCCTGTTTCCCCGAAAATAAGACAGTGTCTTATATTAAGGTGTGCTCCCAAGGATGCTCTAAGTCTTATTTTCAGGGGATATCTTATTGTTCCATGAAGTAGGTCTTATTTTTTTGGGATGTCTTGCTTTTGGGGAAACACGGTAGGCTGGGAGCGTCCCACATAGGTCCCGGCAAGAACTGAACTGGGGGCACACCCCAGTTCAGTATATGGGTCCGCCTGGGCCGGATCCGGGATTCGATTCTCAGTCTCCAGGGCTGCAAAGCGAGCGCTTAACCCGCTAAGCCATCCCAGCTTCCCCTGTTTTACATTTCTTAAACCATTCCAGGACAGCAACAGCCATGCATTAAACCTAATGTGGAGCTCTTTTAAGTGCAGGGCACTACATGACTGCCCAGGACACTACATGACTGCCCAGGACACACACCTATGAAGCTAACCCTGTTCTCATTTCCAACTTGCTTTTTCTTCTTTTTTTTGAGATTTATTTTATTGTGTGTTTTTTTGTGTTTTGTTTTTTTTTAAGATTTTTATGTTTTTGACAGATGAACAGAGAGAGAGACAAAGAAGGGGGAGTGCCCAGAGCAGTCTCCATAGTTGCATGTCATCCGTTTTCAGTTTTCGACATGGTTTCATTCCATGCAGGTGGACAGAGGCTGTGCAGGGTGGGAACTCGGCCGGGGACCTCCCCATAGGAGGCATGCCCCCTCAAGCCAGGGGCCAAACCAGGGGCGAGAACCGACTGGGGGCCTCCCGCATGGGAAGCACACTCCAGTTCAGCATATGGGTCCACATGGGCCTGGGCTGGGATTTGATCCTCGGTCCCCAGGGTTGCAAAGCAAATGCTTAACCCACTGAGCCATCCCGGCTTCTCCTATTTTATTGTTTTGAGAGAAGGTAAGAGAGAAAAAGAGAGAGAAGTGGGGAGGGCCCAGAGCAGTCTCCATAGTTGTACATGTTAATTGTGATATAGTTTCATTCCATACAGGTGGATGTGGGGCTGCACAGGGCAAAAACTGAACCACCTCACCCCTGCCCCCCCACCCCCCCCCAGATCCCCAGCTGTGGGAGGTGATGAGAACCTTTTGCACCATCTCAGTGGTTACCAGTTATGCCACATTTCAGCATATGGGTTTGCACAGACTGGGACCAGGACTTGATCCCTGGACCTCATAGTTGCAAGGCAAGCGCTCAATCTGTTGCACTATCCTGGCATCCCCCCAACTTGCTTTTTGTTTTTCCATCTCTGTTTTATGCTAGAGATATCTTAACAATTCTTGGCTGTTTGCTAATGTTTAAGCATGGGATCCTAAAAAGCTGGTTGGAAGATCTGAGTAGGCAAGTAGGGCTTACTAATTTTGAGCTTCACTGTAGGATGATCTGACTGGACAAATTTAGTTTGGGAATTGGTCATTGCCTTTATATTTTTCCTCTTAGACTAATCACTGGTCAAATTCCCCAGAGATGTCTCTTCTAATCTCTTCTGCTTGAACATGAAGCCTTTTGGGAAGAGTGTTGATAAATGGGGCTGGGGTTAAGTGGCTTGTGCTGGCACATCAGAGCCAGTTGTTAAAGTTTCATGAACTTTGTGAGCCAGTTGCTAAATATAATAATTATTATAGATTATACAATCATATAATTAAATGTTACATTAAAATCAAGGTGTAATAAATAATAACTCATCACTTCTTAATTGTTTTATTATATTTTGTTATTATGGATATTCTTGGTTATTTATATCTATATGGTGGAAATACTTTGTAATAATGGGTTATTGTGCATCTTTTCTGAACTCTGCATTCATTGACATCATTTAATAGCTTGAAGTAGCCAGCGAAAGAGTATTTATATCACAGGAATCAATAGATATTAAAAATAACTGCCCATGTCTGTCCCTCTCTTCCTCTCACCCCCAGAGGTTAAACATTTATTTTTGAAGTACCATTAACTGGGATCTAGTACCATATTAAACTGCCTTCACCTTACTTGGTGGCCCCTAGTCCAGATAACCCTCTGTTTTAACCTTCTTTAGAGTACCTTCAATCTTTTGCAAGGGTGAGGAAAGGGCATTTGCCTTCCTGCCTGAAGAAGAGAAGGAGATCTGGGAATTACATTTCAGAAATATTTTCTGTTAAATTTTCCCTTTTTAGCTCTGCTAAACTTTTTGGGGGCGTGTTCCTCATGCTTTAGGATTCAGTTTTATTGGGTCTCTTGAGTTGAGTCCTTTACCTTTTGTCCATTTTTCAGCTTTCAAAAATTTGTGGCTGTAATCTTCATTTTTTTTTGTCTCTTTGGGTTTTTACCTCAAAAAAAAATCTGTTGGGGAAAGCTGGGATGGCTCAGTGGGTTAAGTGCTCACTTTGAAGCCCTGGGGACTGAGGATCAAATCCTGGCTCCGGCCCATGCGGACCCATATGCTGCACTTGTGGTGTGCTTCCCGTGAAGGAGACTCCCCAATTGGTTCTTGCCTCCAGGTTCTGTCCCTGGCTCGAGGGGGCATGCCTCCCATTCGGGAGACCCCCAGCCCAGTTCCCGCCCTGCACAGCCCCCACCCACCTGTGTGGAATGAAGCCATGTTGAAAACTGCTGACGTACAACTATGGAGACTTCTCTGGGCCCTCCCCCTTTTCTCTGTCTCTGTCAAAATCAATAAAATAAATCTTAAAAAAAAAAAATTTATTTGTGTTTGGGGAAGGATCAGCCAATAGCTATGTGTTCTTAAGTCCACCATCCTTACTCAGAAATCTGGGATATAAGTCTTGAAAAAAATAGATATATTGCCTAATAAATAGCCTTAACAATTTTTTTTAAAGATTTATTTTTATTGTTTTTGACAGAAAGAGACAGAGAAGAGGGACGGCCCAGAGCAGTCTCCATAGTTGTATGTCATTAGTTTTCTACATAATTTCATTCCACAGGTGGGCGTGGGGCTGCACAGGGCAGGAACTGGCTGGGGGGCCTCGCACATAGGAAGCTTTCCCCAGTGAGAACTGAACTAGGGACGCACCCCAGTTCAGCATATGGGTCTGCACAGGCCAGGGCCAGGATTCGATCCTTAGACCCTGGGGCTACAAGCTGAGCACGTAACCTGCTGAGTCATCCTGGTATCCCCAGCCTTAACACTTTAAGGGGGGTTCTAAATAGGCTTAGCCAATTCCTTGTTGGTTTGCAAGTCATATATAAGTACAGTCAGAAAAAAAAAACCTTTTGATTCTAGAATATTTTTTATTTCTATAAAGGAAATAGGTGTTGAGGGGAAGCCAGGATGGCTCAGTGGGTTGAGCGCTCGCTTTGCAGCCCCAGGGCCTGAGGCTCGAATCCCAGCCCTGGCCCATGCGGACCCATATGCTGAACTGGGGTGTGCCCCCAGTTCAGTTCTTGCCAGGGCCTATATGGGAGACCCCCAGCCCAGTTCCGGCCCTGTGCAGCCCCGTGATCACCTGTGGAGTGAAACTATATTGAAAACTGACGTCAAATATGGAGACTGTTCTTGGCCCTCCCCCTTCCATCTGACTCTCTCTGTCTATCTCCCTGTCAAAAAACAATAAAAATAAATAAGTAGGTATTGAACCAGATGACCCATATTGTAGTTTTTTAGATAGATGTGTGAGTACATGAGGAAACATAAAAAGTTTCAGGTCACATAGTTTGATCTTGAGGACAATTGGAATAATAGTATGTACTTGTCCCAGATTCAGTAGCAATTCCAGTTGCCCATCAGTGGCTGGCTCTTGTGACCTATTATTCACTTCATTCACTCCGAAGCAGGCTCCCTCATCTGATGAGTCTTTTAAACTTGTGACTTTGTCTCCACTCTTAACCTCTTCTGCTCTAATTCAGTCTGTCTCCCCCACACCCCCATTAGATTTATTGTAATTGGGTTAGTTATACTTTCATTACCCTTAATTACTAAGTTCTCCCTTGAACATTAGTGTTTACCTTTCGTTATAGTTAAGGCTAGAGTAGAAAGGTTGTAGGATACCAGGTTGTCAACTTTCAGAAGAGGGGGTTGGCCTCTCAGGCACTTAAAAAAAACTCCTGGATTCCTTTATTGAGGAATACATATATTTATACATATTTTTATAAGAGATTTTTGTAGTTCTAGACAATGACAGCTGTAACTAAAAAGAATAAATACCTGATCAAGTCCAATTTGACATTGTATATGTGAAATAGATTAGATGACCAGGTGAGCTTTCTTGTTCAAAGTTGAAAAAGATGGTAATTATTTTTGAAGATCCAATATGCAGGGATATCCAATTGCTAAAGTAAACAGTTCTACAAAAAAGGCCTCTGGCATCTGCTGCTATTGCTCCTCTTTCCAGCCCCACCTTCTTCCCTTGCCATCTTTTGTGTTTCAAGTAGAGGTTTTTTGTTTTTGTTTGTTTTCTGTTTATAGGATGAAATGGTTCATTTGTTTTTTTCTATTTATAGAATGAAATCCAAGTCAGACTCTGTATGTGCTAATGGATTTTTTAGTTTTCTTTTTTTAATCCTTTGTAATTTCTGGTGATCTTTTGCCTGGGAAGAAATGCTTCTCTTTTTTAGGATGGGTGTGTATAGTGTGAGTGTGTGAGGGGTGTTAGACCAGGTTTTTCCTTTTCATACTATATGCTCAGGAGCAACATTTTGTAGAAATCCTGAAAAGATTTTTTTAGGCTCTGAACTTTATTCATGTAAAAATCTTTCAAGAGTACAACTATTAAATCACCTTGAATTACATATTTAACAAATCACCTTACATGAAAACACAACTATAAAATTGGAACTGTCATCCTTCCTATAACCTCTTAGAAACTGACCTACATTTACCTTGGCATTGCTCATAGCATGTATTTGAAATAGGAAATCTATAAATGAGGAATCTTGTTGACATGGTTTGGGAAGAATTATGGTAGGTTATGGTAGATTTAAAAAAAGCTCAGTCTGGCTGTTGACTGTGAAGGTGATGGTGGTGGCCTCCTCCTTGCCCTCAGAGGAGCTCCTTTTTGAGCCCTTAGATGACCGTGGTATAATTAGGAGCTTCTGCCACACCCTCCCAGTTTTGAACCACCCTAAGCTAAATGGTAGGGTGATTTTTTTGCCAAACTTATCAGCAGGCTTCTTTTTCCTTCCTCCTTTCACTTAGGGGACACTTAAAAAAAGTTTTAAGGTGAGGAAGTTAAACAAAATTTTATGTACAATCATGGTCTTTATTAAAACTTTTGTTAAAACTGGCTTACTGTTGAAATAGCAGATGGCTGTGATAAAATGGGAACTCGTGAACTGTAAAAAAAAACAACCCAGTGCAGATTAAATCATAATTTAAAATATCTCTAATATGATTCACCAAAATGTTTCTTCTTTGGGTTAACTGTTAATATTGTGTTTTTATTCATTTTTTGACCAAAACCAAAGAATAAAAATATGGACACAGAGAAAATGAACAAAATGGCTTTGAAATTTACTCATTTGGAGATTTTTTTAGGATAGTAACTTTTTAAAGTCAAAGAATGTTGAAAATATGACAGTAACTTATAAGAGCAAGGCTGATAATGGGCTTCTTGCTTTTTCTATTAAGTGAGTTGTCAAAAAATGAATTATACCTATCAGGAATACCCCATCCTCTTGCAATATATGGAATATTGGAAATCTGTTATCCACAGATACCTTAAAATGGCAAGGGCTTTAACATACATCCCCTCTATCCCCCTCCCTTTTAAAAAAGGAATTAAGTATCTTTCCTTCCCTAATCTCCCTTTCACTATTGCCCAGAGCAGGTATACATGACCTTTTTCTGTGACAGCTTGCAACATTTCTAACTGGTCCCAATGCTTAGCTCAGTGCCAGGCCCTAGTGGGTGCTCAACATTTATTGAATGGAGAAATGAATCAATACTGTTTCCCAGCTAGTACTTTTTATACTCATTCTCTGTAAAGGTGCTCCAGCGATCTGTCAAAAATACTAACCCAACCATGCTACATCCCTTCTAAAAATCTTTCAGTGGGGTAAGCCAGGATGGCTCAGTGGTTTAAGCACTCAACTTTGCAGCCCTGGTGACCAAGGATCAAATCCCATCCCTGGCCCATGGGGCCCCATATGCTGAACTGGGATGTGCTTCCCATGCGGGAAGCCCCCAGTTCGGTTCGTGTTCCCCCGGTTTGGCCTCTGAGGCCCCCAGCCCAGTTCCTGCCCTGTGTGGCCCCCGCCCACCTGTGTGGAACCAAACAGTGTTGAAAACGGATGACGTACAACTATGGAGACTGCTCTGGGCCCTCCCTCTTCTCTCTGTCTCAAATAATAAAAAGAAATATTTAAAAACAAACAAACAAACAAAAACAGTAAAATAAATCTAAAAAAAAAAAATCTGTCAATGGTTCTCAGCTACTTAAAGTGTTGCATCTCAGACTTTTTTCCTTCTAAAATTGTCTTTGATATTAGGAAATTAACATACTGTGGTCAGAAATTCAAACAACACTGAAAATAGATTCAAAAAAATAAATATTCCTAACTCTGCTTCCCAAATAATTCAGTTTGCTAGGCATAATATCTTTCTCTGTGTATTTGCAGAGTACAGTAGAGTCTTTTCAGTTTTGTTTTACACCAATAATATTGTGCTAAAATATTGTCCTTCAATCTCCCTCCAGTGGCTTGTGTGCACTATTTAATATGGAAATTAATCCTTTGTGTATATTGCAAATATTATTCTCCTTATCTTTTGCTTGTCTTTTAACTTTGTTGTATTTTTTCAACAAATGTTTAAAATTTGTATTTTAACAGATAAGTCAGTATTTTATGTCTTTTTTTAGGAAGAGGAGTTACTTCTCACTAAAATTTTTAAATCATTCTTTAGTATTTAACAATATTGGATTTTATATTTTACTGAATCTGGCATTTTTAAGTTTTTGTTTATAATGAAGTAGGCATTCACCTTTTCACTCAAATATCCAGTTTTCTCAGTTTATTCAAATACCCGGTTTTCCCCACTTACTTACTTTGCCTGTAATAATTTGAGGTGCTGTTTTCTTGAACTATCTATTTCTTTTCTACTGTTATACTGTTTTGATTGCTATAGTTTTAATGTATGTTTTGGGAGTTATGTTTTTTCCCACCCCAAATTATATTGACTATTCTCTCCCATTTACTTTTATATTTAGATCTAAATCACATACCATAAAATTCACCTTTTAAAAGTGTATAGTTCATTGGTATTTAGTATAGTCACAAAGTTGTGTAAACCATCACCTGTAATTCTAGGACATTTTCATCACTCCAAAAAAGAACTCTATACCCATTTACAGTCACTTTCCAACTCTCTGCCTGTCCTGTGTCTGTCTTGTCCCTTTCTCTGTTCTCCCTACCTATAGCCCCAACTGGCCCTAGACAACCACTAATCTACTTTCTGTCTTTATAGGTTTGTCTATTTGAGATGTTTCCTGTAAATGGAATCATAATGATATTTGACCTGTTGTGTCTGGATTCTTTCACTTAGCATATTTTCAAGATTGAGCCACGTTATAGTGTGTATCAGTATTTCATTTCTTTTATTGGCTAAATATTAACCCATTGTATGTATATGCCACAATTCATGCACTGATGGGCATCTGGGTTGCTTTCATCTTTTGGATATTTTAAACAGTGCTGCTCTAAATTTTTGTGTAAAATATTTGTTTGAGTAACTGCTTTCAGTTCTTTTGGGTTTATACCTAGGAATAGAATTGTGGGTTATTATGGTTATTCTTTGTTTAATATTTTTTTGTTTTATCTTTAATTTTAATTGTTTTATTTGGTAAGCTTTTGGACTTATCAAATATTTAGTTTGACTATTTAACTTGAAAGGTCCAGATAATATGTAGTTTTCAGATTATAACAGACTTTTGTCTTCTTTCCTTCAGACCTTCAGATACTTTAATCTTTTTGTAATATGATGACTGGCATCTTTGTTTTATTCCTGGCTCTAATTTGGGAATGTTTTTATTATTTTGCTATTGTGTATGCTGTGCTATTTGTTATAAGCTTCTGATAGATTCATTTTATTAAGTTTTTGTCTATCTCTAGTTTGCTGAGAATTTTTTAAAATCAGGAGTAAGTGCTGAATATGATTTCCTTTTAAGAATTTATTTAGCTGTAATATCTTTCCTTTAAACTTGATAATGTTTCAGGAGCATTGGGCTTACACTACTTTTGGCCTTGGTTGATTCTTGGTTACGTCAGTGGGTTTTTCTTCCCATTCAGTCTGTTGGGTCACACATACACAAAATCTGAAAACCACTTTGGGAACCTCTGTTCTAGAAAATCTATAGTGCCCAAGTTCAATGATGTAGAGATATACATGTTAGAATGTAGTCCAACATGTTTATTTTCTTCAGTGCTCTTACTCCTGTCATTTTTTCCCCCATAAGCTAAACAGTTCATAATTGCTATTCAGATTTAAGAAACACACTCCTTGACATGTTTATAAATATACTCCATAATTGGCTCTGTTCCTCCCACCTCATTCCTGATAAAGAACAAAGCTATAGAATGCTTTGACTTTTCAGTGAAGTAGCAAATTATCTCTGTTCATAGGGTGCTCATCACCATGGTGACAAGGAGCCAACTCATACTTGAAGTGGGACAGAATGCTGCTCCCTGCTTTTCAGAAGGACCTACAACAATCCAAATACCCTTTTGTAGATTAGACAGCGGGCCTGCGTGGTGTCTCAGCATCCTCAGCATGTGCAAGACACAGCTGAGAGGTTTGGTAAAGGAAGTAAAATCCCTTGAGTTGAGGTTCCATCACTTTACAAGGACTGAAAAACAAATCTAGATGTTCTTTACTTTCTACCTGCCCTTTATGTTTCTATTAGGCTCATTAACTCTCACCCCTCACCTTCCCCACCCGCCAATCCACACTGAAGACAACTGGTCCAGAAGGTCTGGGGGGCTAAAGAATTAAATGAGGCAACGGTAAAAAGTGATTTTTACATTGGGGCCAGATTGCATAAACAGGGGCCACAGGTAATTGGTTTAAATACATTGGTTAAAATTTGAAGTGCTTTGTCTTAGATCTTGGTATGAGGAAAGGTTGTATGGGACCTAAATTTTAGAGATTTACCTTAACAGTTGTGTTTATAGCTAAGATCTGGGGAGATGGTTGGTGGGAGAGAGAAATAAATCAGGGTTTGAGATTTTCTTCCTGAACATTTACCCTGATTTTTGGTGAATGTCAAAAATGAAACACAATTTTAAGGTAGGTCATAAAATAGAGGGCTATCTAATTTTTGGTTTGTGAAGAGAATTAAAGAGTTTAGGAAATCAAAATATAACTTATTTTGGACTAGTTAAATAATTTTCTTTATGGATAATTGTCACCAAAAAAAAGCATAATTTAATTATATCAAGAACACAGGAGAGTTTGAGATGCAGGATAGAAAAACTCCCAGTAATACAAACTGTGGAGGCATTTTGATATTAATCAGAACATCAAAGCCCTGCTAAAACAATTGATACAGTTTTTATTCAACAGGTATTGAGTGTCTAAAACATACTATTTTGGGCTTGATAGATAGAACAGTGAATGAAACTACTGTAAGTCTTCTTCTAGAGCTGTGTTGTAGGGGAGGAAGATGCACCAACATGGACACGTCAGAAGGTAATGCCTCTCTAAGAAAATGACAGGTGAGCAGAAATGTGGAAGAAAGTTAAGAGTGACACAGGTAAATATCTGGGAAAGAAGCAAAGGGAACAGCTGTAGGTATAACGTTTAGAGTTAGGATTGTGCTTTGTGTATTTAAAGAAGAGACAGAAACCAGTCTCATTGTAGCAGAGTAAGCAAAGGACAGAGACAAGGAAATGAGAAATAGTGTGGGGCCATACAGGGAAATCAATAAGGGTGTGGCAGAGAGACTGATAGGATGGAACATCCCTCTTTTCTTATAGGATCATTCTGGCTGCTGAGTTTGGAGCAGACCATAATATGGGGAGTGCGAGTAGAATTGAGAGACTAATAGGAGACTAATGCAGATGAGAAATGATGGTGTCTTAGGGTAGTAGCAGTGACGGTGTTGAATAGTAGTTGGATTATGAATATATTTTGAAAGTAGAGGCAGTGGAATTTGCTGATGTGGTTTGTGAGAGAAAAGAGGGTCATGGATGACTCAAGGTTTTCTGGTTTTAGCAATTGGAAAAAATAAGATTGCTGTTTACTATATTGGGAAGATTTGGGGAGGGTGGTGACAAAATGTGCGCAGGGAATTAGGATTTTGATTTTGCACATGTTGAGTTTTAGATGCTTATTAGACATCATGTGGAGATTTTGAATAGTTAGTATTGTCAACCTTAAAAATAAAATAGCCAGTTATTTTACCAGCGAAAATGAGTTTATTTTAGAATAGCAGAGAAACTGAAAATTGAGACACCCAATTATGGCAAACCATAAGCAAGTTCACAGATAACAAAGAAGAGGAATGTTATTTTATAGAGAAAAAGGAGGGAGTTAGGAGGAGCTGTTATAAACATTTGTCCATTGGAGGAAACTTGAAAATTCAAGTGTAGTGACTTCCCATTGGCTGATTCATGGCAGATCCTCATTGACTGAGCCTGTTACTAGGTGAGGAGAAAATACCTCTTTCTCTTGCTGGTGTAGTAAAGTAAGCCTTTACTCATGGAGAAATGTAAGGAAGGGTACACTTCTGTCTGATTCTGTAAGGTGCTGTGAGTGGTAGTGAATGAGTGTTCCCCCATCAGGACTTCCTACTGCGTTTTAAATGAGGTTTCCTTTATTTGTTTTCATAGTATACAGACCTGAAGTCCTGTAAAGATATTTGGGCTGGCCACTTGGCATAGCTTGTAGGGTTGTATTTAGAGCAATTAGATTGGGGCGGGGGTGTGGATAGAACTTATAGGGTGCCATTTCCCAAACTGAGCTGCCCTGAGGCATCCTAGTGAATTCACAGGGGTTGCTGCAGGATATTTAAAAATGTCCAGGAAAACAGTACATGTCCTTGCCATGTGTTTGAGATGTGAGCATATTTGTATTTTGCCTGTTTCTATGTGGCTGGGATCATCTGAGTGCAGTTTTGTATAAATACTTAGTGTTTTTCACAGAAGAAATCATATGTAAGCAAACACAGAATTTACATTTTACTCAAATTATTCCCCAAAATATCTATCTTACAATTCCATATAGTAGAAATTATTGTACTTAATTAGAATTTCCTGGATGGTGCAGTGTAGAATCTGACCAGAAAATTAGGAGTATTGTATAAAATGTCTTTAAAAAGTAGTTTATTTCTAAAATCAATGCATATTTTGGTTTTTTTCTAATGAAGTATTTTATTCTTAAAACCTTAATGTTAAATTCCATGGACTAAACATTTGTTGGAAGAATGAGTAAGTAGGCTGCTTTCTTTAAAGTGAGTATACTACTCAACTTTGAGAAAATATGACTTCGAAAATTAGGGAGATTTGGGTAGTAATGGATGAGATCAGACATACCGGTATTTAATTTTATTGCTTTTTACTTTTTGTTTGTTTGTTTGTTTTTTGAAAGAGAGAGATACAGAGACAGACAGAGAGAAGGGGGAGGGCCCAGAACAGTCTCCATAGTTGCACATCATTGGTTTTTTTCACATAGTTTCATTTCACAGGTGGGCACGGGGCTGCACAGGGCAGGAACTGGGCTGGGGTCTCACCCCAGTGAGAACTGAACTGGGGGCACTCCCCAGTTCAGCATATGGGTCCACATGGGCCCGGGCCGGGATTCGATCCTTGGTCCCCTGGGCTGCAAAGTGAGCACTTAACCCACTGAGCCATCCCGGCTTCCCCTAGACATATTTAATTTTAATTTCTTTTTCAAGATTTATTTTTTTACTATTTGAGAGAAGGTAGGTGAGGGAGAGAAGTTGGGAGGGCCCAGAGCAGTCTCCAAAGTTGTGCATCATTAGTTGTGGCATAGTTTTACTCCACACAGGTGGACATGGGGCCGTGCAGGGCAGGAACCGAACTGGGAACCTCCTGCATGGAAGGCAAGAACCTCCACCACTGTCCCAGCAGCCACTGAACTGCAACCCAGCACAGGGGTCCACTCAGGCCGGGGCCAGGCCAGGACTGACCCCTGGACCCAGCAGTTGCAAGGCACGTTCCCAACCTGCTGAGCCATCCTGGCATCCCCAAGATCAGACATCTTTAGATGGAACATAATCTGATGAATGAGTGCTAGAGAAATTTTGAACAGTCAGCGGAATTAGCTGAGACTCAGAAGAGTATGAACACATAGGAAGTTAAAGTTCATTTAGTTACATCAGCTGAACAAAATATATAATAAACTGAAGTTGATTAGGCCTTTAGGAGGAGCATGTAAACAAAAATTTCAAGCAGTGTTTGTCCTGCCTTTAAGAGAGAGAAGGTGGAAAGAGACTGAATCTTTATGTATTGAGTGAGTACTTTAGTTCTTGGGCTATATCAGTTGTATATCAAAAACTGTAAGGGATACTGGGATAACACACCAGGTTGAGCGCTTGCCTTGCAGCCGTGAGGTCTAGGGACTGAATCTTGGCCCCCAACCTGTGCAAACCCACATGGTGGAGGTGAAGGTTCTCGCCTCCCATTTGGGAGGCCCCAGTTTGGTTTCCCCCACAGCCCCACATCTGCCTTGTGAAATGAAACTATGTCACAACTAATGATGCACAACTATGGAGACTACTCTGGGCCCTTCCCCATTCTCCCTCTCTCTCTTTCCTTTCAAACATTAAAAAAATAAATCTTTTAAAAAATGTATTTCAGGATTTATTATATTATTAGCTTGGTTGAATTCTTCCCTAGATGATTCTCTCTTTGCCTTTTCTTTCTTTCTTTCTTTCTTTTAAATATATAAACAAAACGTCTGGTTTAATAATTTTGATACCAGGAGAGGGGATAATATGAATGAATGGAAGGTTCAGATACTACAATTTCTAAAATTGGAATTTTGATCCCCATTATGATTTAATACATCAACACACTAATTTATAGTATGAGCTAGCTTTGGGAGCCTCGTTAACTCAGAGTGCAGTGATGAAAGTGAGTTTCTGGTTCTGCATAAGTATTTGAAGTGGTGGCTAGATGTTCATCTCATTAGTCCTTGATGGTTCTCAAAATTTATAATTCTAACAGTAATGAGGTCCTGTTCAGGAAACCAAACGTTTTTTTTAAGGCCTTTTTGGGATTATGTCCTTTTTTAAGACCAAAAAGAAAAAATTTACAATAATTTGATTTTTCTGATAAAATTTGCCCAGTATTTAAGGAGATTTCCTCCTAACCTCTTAAGGCTTTCCATTTCTTTTATTCCTAGTTCCATATGAGGAAATGCGTTAATGCCAGTGTTATTTTTCTTTACATTATGGCTAGCCTTTGTTTTTGTGTTAAGTTCAATTCTTTTTCTTCCTGTTGACTTGCCTGTTTTTTTTGTTCCTGTAACCACTGATGTTCTTTCTTCCCCTCTTCATCTTTCCAAATGAGAGCCTGTGGAAGGCATTTACCTATAGTTTTGATTTGTGTGTTTCCTGTAATCCTACAGTGAATTCAGAGCTGAGTGGCATCAGATAGCCATGGTGTCACTTTTCTCTTTCCATCCAAATTTAGTTTTAGTATTGAACTACTGTATACTTATTGCTAGCAGTGGGTAACTTGAAGAATAATCAATCCAGCAATTTAAAACCTGATTCCTAGGTGTTCCTCCTTTCCCTGTTAACTGTCTCAACCTCTCTTTTAACTTTTATTGGGGTCTCCATAAATTTCCTTCTATAATTTGTTTCAAATCTATTTAGTGTATTTCAGGAATGGTTTGAGTACACACCAGGATTATATTCAGTTCTAGAAAGACTTCACTTTTTTGTGCAGTTTTGGTTTTGTGTGTTATGTTGATGTTCTCATTTCATTTCTGGATTTGTCATATTTATAAATGGCACTATGTTTTTTCTAATTGATTTTATTAGAGATATTTTTTTGTTTGTTTGATGATATAGTGACTGATAAAATGGCTTTCTGAAATCTGAATTATAGTAAATGCTCCTGGAGAGCATTGTTTTATGAAACACTGAATGGCCTAGTTTAAAGGGTTTACTTAACGTGTGACTGCTGGTCTAAACTATTACTCTCCATTAAGATTCCAGGTAATGCGGGTTAGCTTCTAGTGTGCTTCTGAGGTAATGTTTAATTATTTTGCTAATTACTATAGAAGGCTTTTTGGATACAGAGTTCTTTCTCAGGTTGCTTTTTTATTTGATTTCTAAAACTAGGAGGGAACTGTTTAATACAAGATGGGACTGAGTGTCAGTTCCTGAAGTAAGACATATTGCAGAATGTTTTCATGGAAGAACTTGGTGTATCTCTTTATTTATTTAAATCTTTTATGACTTGAAATATGGTTTGTTTGAAATTTTTAGCACATCAGAAAATGTTAACCTCTGTGTAATGGCTGCATCATTACTGTGATATTGAGCAAATTTCAGTTTCTTAGCTTTCATCTCCTTTTCAGCACAGTGGTTGCAGATTGTGAGGGGCAAAAACATTGATGGGTATGAGGTTTGTGGTGACATGAGGAACACAAGGGGATAGGTATGCAGAAATCCCTGAGAAAGAAGTCCCCAAGATGCAAATGAACTTAGGAACAGAAAGAAGGCCAAATGAGATGTTTGTGAAAGTATAACGCTTTGTAGATACAAAACATTCCTTTGCCATTTAGGTGCTGTTAGAGTTAAGGAAGATGTGTTTGTTTTCTTTTTCCAGCGAGCTATGGTTTGTTAGCTACAAGGCCACCTTGCCAGGCAATAGGATGCTGCTCTGAGGATGGAAAGGAGAGTAGAACCCATGAGTCTAAAATTCCATAAGTTTGTACATTATGATTACTATTACTTTATTTGTACTGATAGTCTTTATTTTCTATAAGATTGGCAGTAGAAAAGAGAGCACTAGAATTATTACTAGAAGTTTTGGGTGAGGGAGTTTTATATCATTTCTATGAGTTATATATCATAACTCTTACCACGTGTGGCATGTATAGTTTTTCCACTTATTAACTCAGCACTGAAAATCATCTTAGGTATCAGATTCTCCTTTGTGGTTTTGTTTGTTAATAATTGGAGTGCTGAAAGTTCTGGTGAGAACTCTGCCTATTTTATAATTTAGAACTGGGGAAGTTATAATTTTCTGTTGAAATAATAAAGCATTGTGGCTTTAAAATAAAATTTTATATGTATATAAAATTTAGAGGACTAACCAAAACATGATAGTAGGACATAGTTTATGTTTTTATAGCCCTAAAATTTGAAATATTTTAAAATTTCTTGGTGTCTTCTTCCTTTCTAGTTTGGGTGTGTAGGAGTCTGTTTATCAGAAATTTTGTTAGTGCTGATTTTTAAAAAATCTTTGTAAACATGACCCTAGACAGCTGTGTTTAATATAGTAAAGGATCATGGGGAGACTTTGCAGTGTTTCTTGTTGGGACTTAGTGTCTGTGTATTTTAGTATTTAAAGGATGTGGTTTGGAGCTTTGAAAATGAGAGGGAGCGTGCCTTACTCATAGCTGAATGCCTGGATATCTAGATTGCTCTGTCCTGGAGGTTATTAAGCAACATGAACATTGTTTTTATTCTAGTTAAACTGGCAGTATTAAGTTAAATAACTATTGTGGAAGTGTTTGTTTGCACATGGCTGGTGAGTAGGATTTTCTTTAAAATCTGATATTGTATAGAAATCGTTAAAATAACTATATTGCTGAAAAAAGGTACTACCTAAACCAAACTGCCATTTGCTTTGCAGAAAAGTAGCCAACATTAAAGGTGACCATGGCCTGGAGAGTGTCTGTGTCTTCACTTCTGTGTCTTCACTTCTACCTCGCACCTCTCAGAGAGCAGGGTGTTAGATGAAAGGATGGGTGGAGTTTTGCTGAATTGCATCTACTTCTGGGCTGCAAGTATTGATTAGTCAGGCACTTATTTTTTCATTTTAAGAGAGTCTTGCTGATTGGCTGGTTGGTGTCTTTTAAGTCCTAAGGTTTGATGTTGATTTCACTGTAATAAACACTTGCCATGTACAAGGCATTGTGCTACATGCTCTATGAAAGATACAAAAAGGAATAAGAGTACTTGGTACCTTTCAGGAGTTTACAGTGTTGTAGGGGAGATGATGACAAGATAGACCATGGTAAGTGTCAGAAGAGAGGCATGGTTCTGGGAATTCAAAGGAGGCATGTAGTATCCATTTTGTAATATTGATGGGTTGGGGATGGAGCAGTGGATGAGACCTGGGCAGGGAGGGATCCAGTTAGGGGAGCAGTTTAAAGTAGTTCAGGTGGGTAAAGAATGATAAAGATACTTACATGTATGGGAGGAAGGTCAAAGGGCCACTGTGAAAGTGAAGGGAAAATTAGGAGGAACTAAGGCAGCTCTTAATCAGAAGTCCTGAGATTCCCCCCAGATTCTGTGCAAAATTGTTTATGTGTGTACTCTGGCATTCTTCTGCAGCAGAGAATTCACACCTTTTCTTTTTTCCAGATTCCGAAAAGGGTCCAGGGCCCAAAAAATAGGTTGAGAACTGCTGTTAGGTTAACAACATTTGATGACTGAGAGGATTATTTTTGAGGCTTTGCAGAGAAAGAAGGAAGTCATGTGGTAGAACATGTGGGAGGTAGAATGGGATTTGGAGAACTGATCTTATGCAGTGGTCTCTAGAGGGTGGTGAGTTACCTTGTCAAACTGGGTTCCCCACCCAGCAATTAGGTAGATCCATTAGAGACTGTGACAATGAAGGGTAGGTGTTTTCCCTCCTTTATTTGGAGGCCAAATTATGAAGATGTAGGAGACTAGGATGCTATTGTAGACTAGCTCCTGGCATTTACTTTTCATGGAGCTCCTCTTCTGTGTGAAATGTTCTGTGCTTGATCCTGTGGGGGAATCTATAAAATATCAGACAGGGACCCTGCCCTTCAGGGACTGCTGGTATGTAATGCTTTTTCTTCAGCTTGGATCTGTGTATGTTATCTTTGGATCTTTGACCATTTCCTGAACAAAAAGAAACATTTCCATAACATAAAATGAACTTGAAGTAACTTTGGTCTGCAACTTATTTTTCCTTGTAAAGAATGGGGAACCACTGGGATTTGAGGGTTTAGAAAATACAATCATAAATGTTTTGTACTTGTAATTCAGAACTTCTGTATAGCTGATTTGGTGACTTTTAGGCAAATTATTTGACTCTTCTGACTATTAATCATTATGTAAATATGTGTGTACACACACATGGCTTCATTTAAAATACTGTAAAGCACATTTTAAAAAATGACCTAGCACTTAGTGTTCTGAGATGAACTGATACTTGTATACTCAATCATTAAATTAAAATTAAAATAATTATATCTATATTGTAGAGTTGTCCTAAAGGTGAAATTAACTAATATATATATAATGAAGCTCTTTAAAATAGTGTACAGCTTAAGTGCTCAATAAATGTCAGTGGCTATGCTATTATTAATATTATCATTTTCTCCTTTTTCATGGGTGAATGTGTGTGTGTGTTGGGTGAGGAGGTGACTTCTAATAAAAGGATTTACAGTGAAATGTCTTTATATAGCAAAATTTCCTATTTCTCACAAAAAAGAAAAAAAATTTCTTATTTCTAAACTATTTATATGTCTTTAAAGTTGTGAAGGTTAAGTTCACTTGTACAAGGCAGATTCAGATATTTATTAGACTGCTCATTTACATTACAGTATGAGAGATTGAAAACTGTGTATTTAATAAGAAACTGATTGATAGGTTTTGACCACTGTTGTTTTTCAGCTTTTTTGACTGCCTGTGTATTTGCCTCCTTTTCATTTCTCTTGTTGCTTTTTGATTTACTTCCTCTCTAGTTTTCAGTAATGGGTGTGGAGTGCAAGAGCTTATGTTGGTTGGTGCCCGGTCTCTGAACCAGGAAGGAGTGATGATGCATCAGACAGCCTGTGGTTTAGTGGGGAGGGACGTACAGTGAGCTTGCAGAGCTGCTCTGCCCAGGGAACCACTGAATTCCAGTCTCCTCACTCCAGAGCGGACGGTGGCAGCTCCACACTGTGTGTGCACAATGGACATTGAGTGTTTTCCAAATGTTTCCATTTATTTATATTGCTCCTTTTTAAAAACCAGTAATTAGGAAAAAGTTGATTATGTACAAAAATACAGAAATAGAATAATAAACCTCCCATTTAGCTATTATATTACCCAGTTTCATGGCCATTCTTGTTTGATCTATACAACCAATATTGCAACCATTTCTTCTCTCCCATATTGTTTTGAAGGAAATCTCAGACATCATATAACTTAATCTAAAATGATATTAGGATATACGAGGGCTGTCTGGAAAAAAATTCAGCCATTGTCAATGTAACAAGAATTGGTACATGGCTGGATACTTTCCAGACAGGCTTGTATATCTAAGAGATGAAGACTTAAAAATGCATACATACATATATTATATGCATACAAATAGTAATTTTTACAGTATGTCAGTTTGATTAGGGATCAGCATACTACTTGGTTTCTTAAATCTCTTTTTTTAAGTCTCTTTCAATGTATAGGTTTGCTCCCCTCCCCCTATCCCGAATTTGCTTGAAGAAACGAGCTTGATTTTGTTCCCCAGTTTTCCTCCAATATAGATATTGGAGGAAATATTTGCTGTTTTGTATCCCTTAGGTGTCCAGCATATTTCTGTCCCTTGTGTTTCTTGTAAATTGGTTGCTGGTTCTAAAGGATTGACCAGATTAAGATTGATTTTTTTTTTTTAAGTGCCTTTTCCCTCCATCAGGATCATGTGATGTCTGGTTGTGTTTCAGTTTTGTGATGTTAGCAGGTACTAATGATAAATGCCTAGATCTGTTAGTTCACTAACAGTTGGAAAATGGTGATAATCTGTTTCTAGCATTTCTTCCACTTACCCTGAATCAAAACCTATCAGGAAATAAATTTTTACTTAAATCACTTAATGGCTTTAAGGGTAGTAGTTTGAATTAGTATTCCTTTTCTATGACTTTGTAGCAGTGATTAAAATATAATACATGATTTGATGTTAAGATGTGCAATATATGATATTGGGTATGCTGATTACTATAGAATGACTTCAGACCCATATAGTTCATCTAGTTAGGAAGTTGTCTTAGAGTGCCTACTGATGGCTGTTTCCCAGCTCAACATAAACTAGGGGGTAAATATGCATTACTTGTATAATATGAATTTCTGTTTTAAAGTCTTAATGCTTATGTAAGTTATTATTATTTTTTTAAATAAGCTTAGGTGCTTTATTTTCTAAAAATCAGTTCTAGGTTTGATTTGGAATCTGGAGCAATAAAATCTAAAATATGTCTCCTTACTAGTTAACTTTGGTGTTACTTCCTGAAGACCTTGGTTTCAAAACTGCATTTTTCTTTTTATAGGAGAGAGTCTTGAAAGATAATCTGATTTTGTTCAGTTTTCTAGTTTCTAGTAAACCCTATTTCGTAACATCTGCACTTATATTTAAGTATTATCCAAAGGGGTCTGGTGCCCACTTGGTATCAAATTGTCCTCTAATAATATTTATAATATGACAGTATTTTTGTGTTTGGAAAGAATGAATTTGTTTAAGAAAAAACCAGTCATCCATTGGTATTTTATTTTAAAGCAAACAGCTGAAGCTGATGCACTAGAAAGTGGTCTAAAGCCTAGGGTTTGACCAGCTCAGTGATGCTCAATAAGAGTATCTACGGTGGGGTTAATAAGGGAGATTTTCTTGAATAAGTCTTAAAGTGACTAGATAATTAACTTCTTTCCCCTCATACATTCTTACTGCCTTTCTTCTTCACTCGTCAGATCTAATTCAAGCTCAGTGCTTTTGAGGTGAGCAGACTTCTCTCTTACTCAAAGCTAATAAGTGTGGTTGAGTTTAATCTTCAGATACATGTGCAATGGACTAAACCTGATTTTCACTTTTCTTTGGGGGATTTTGAGTCTGCTTTCCAGATGAACTTGGACTTTTGATCATGTAAGTAGACATAGAAGGGATATTAAAGTGATAGATCAGGAAATAAAATTTAAGTTTTTCAGCATTTTGCCAGATGGCTCTTCAGCAAGTTATCTTTTTAGGTAACTCTGTAAAAAATAATGGTATAATAAATCTCTTTAAAGAATTGCAGTTTTGTTTTCTGGGGCTTCATCTTGCTGCTAATAGCTTGTTGGAAAGCCAATTTAAGTCTAGAGTGATTCAGTTGAGGTGTTTGACATTAGAGATGATTGTTACATTCTTTTACATTCTTAACTCTGTTTTCCAGATTCAGGGTGTCTCATTTAGAATTAATACATCATTCACTCAAATTCAGCCAACATTTTTTGAGTGAGGCTCTAGGACAACAGTTGTAAACCAGGCAGACAAGGGGATCTGTCCTTGGACACATACATCTTAGTGAAATTACCCACTGAATTCCCTCATTGGAATAGTGGAATTCCACAGAAGTCTCTCTTTTGCGCATTGTCCAGAGATGCTTTTTGAGGAAAGTCAGAGACTACCTTAAGTAGACAGAGTTGAATACAAGCCAGGTTATAAAATTGAACAATATAACGTTATTTTTGTTGGCTTTGAGGTTAGTGTGTAGAAAATAATGGATTTTCTTTCAGTAAACAAGAAATCTGCTAGTGATTTTTACCTATTGTTATTTTCTCTTTTATTCTAAAATTTTGTGCTGAATTACAGTAGGTTTTTCTTAGTTTAGATTTTATGAAATAATATTTTTTCTCTCTTTTTCTCTCTCCCACTTTTAGTGTTATTTTAATATATTTGGTTGATCATTAGCTACTTCCAGTCCTTGGGAAAGTAGCTAAATTTAAACATAGTTATCATACGATTATATCCTGTACTTTTCAACATAATCTCAAAAAAAATTTTTTTCTTTCATTTTTGGACACTTAGTTTAGATAATAAATGGTTCCGTACATCAGTGCTCTTAAACATGAGTCCATGAACTTTAAGGAGTTGGTTAGTGAATCTCCTGAAACAATAATGCCAAACTTTATATATATGTTCTCTTTTCTCAGGAGAGGCCCATTTGCTTTCAAATGAGATTTTAATTAATAGGAAAGATAACATTTTTTTTTCTTTCAGATATATTTTGTAGAAAGTTAGAAGATTGTCCAGCTATTTTTTATTATTATTGGAACAGTGAGCTTTTGAATCAATTGAAGTGTTCTCTTGAGTCAACTTGGATTATATAGAGATCAAATCAAAATAGCTTGGTTATTTTTCTTGTATGTGATCTTAAAACATCAAAATTTAACCTGTGAGTTCTTCAGTTTACCCCATTTGGAGAGTGGTTAGGCAAGATAAAAGTGTCATAAAAACACTCAACACTATGACTCAGGAATTCCATTTCTTGGAAACTTCTAAGGATATACCCTTAAATGCATAAGTGATTGTATCCACGAAGATGTTACATTATAATGTCCAGGGTTGGAGAGAATGGTTTAATAAATTCTGGTACTTACATATGTACAGTTGATGGGTCTGTAATAACATGGAAAATACTTGTTATAAAAAGTACAACAGGGGAAGCCGGGATGGTTCAGTGGGTTAAGCACTCACTTTGCAGCGCCAGGGACCGAGGATCAAATCCCAGCCCTGGCCCGTGCGGACCCATGTGCTGAACTGGGGAGTGCCACCAGCTCAGTTCTCTCTCTGTATCTCTCTCTCAAAAACAATAAAAAAGAAATGAAACTGTTAATTAAAAAAAAAAAAAAAAGTACAACATTGTATGTACAATATGATTACAACCTTGTTAAGTAAATAACATACATCTAGGAATTTCCAGAGGATAGGACTTACAACAGCTTTTTAAACCCTGTGACTTCTTTTCAGATCCTAATTTTTTTTAAAGATTTATTTTATTGTTTTTGACAAAGACAGAGAGAGAGAGAGAGAAGTGGGGAGGGCCCAGAGCAATCTTCATAGTTGTATGTCATCAGTTTTAGACATGATCTTGTTCCACACTGGTGGGCAAGGGGGCCCCGCAGGGCAGGAACTGAGCTGGGGGCCTCCCACATGGGAAGCACATCCCAGTTCAGCATATGGGTTCACACAGGCCATCGCCAGAATTCGATCCTTGGTCCCTGGGGCTACATAACAAGCACTTAACATCCGAGCTTCCCCCCTTTCAGATTCTAGATATATACAAAATTGGTTCTAAAGACCCAAAATTTACCCTGAATGCAGAGTTCTTTATACTTTGTTAACCTTGTTATAATCATACTTCTTGGCTTTAGGAATTCAAGATTTAGTCAAATGCTGCAGAAGAGATGGCTGTAGTACAGAAATGAAAACAGACCTTCCATGAACTCAAAAGTAGTTTTATACGAGAGAGGAGACAAATACACAAACCCCAGCATGTGATTTTTTTGTCCAGTATCATGACATTTTGGGCTTTCTGGTGCCTAATAATTGGTTTTAGATAGTATAGATTGCTCACGTTTATCATTTAGAAATACTAATTTTTAACTCCATTATTTGAGTTGGCTTTGGGAAACTCTAAAAATAGGCCCCAAAGCAGCAACTTTTTCAGTTTTCTATTGACCATAAACCTCATTTCTTTACAAGTGTGAATTCTTAACAAAGTGTACCTTGACTGGCTGATGCATGGGCAGCTATTTCAGTCTTGGTTCAACAGTTCCAGTAGGAATGTGGTAGAAGGAAGAGTAATTACTAAACAGCTGGGCACAGTCAGGACTGAGGCTTAGGCTTTATTTCTTTGGTAAACACCATGAGACCTATTTCTGAAGTAATTTCCCCACCGCTTACCAGCCCCATTCCCAACTGCTAGCAAAAGTCTTAGCTTGTCTGCTCTTTTGTTTGCATTGATACTGCAAGCAGACTGTTTTGTTTGGTGCCTTAATATTTGTTGCCCTGAATTCTGACTCTTCTACCACTTTTTTTTTTAAGTTCCTGAGGGATAAGACATTTTAAAATTCAGTTGCTTATAATGGTGCTGATGTGCCAGTCTATGCCAGCCTGTGCCCAGCTGGCTGTATTTAGGAATTAGGTACTTGGCTTAACATAGAGGTACTCAGCCCAGGGGATTGTGTGTGTATGTTGGCAGACAAACACAGTGTGATGTTGCATTTACACTTTAGAGTTAGTTGCAGTTCTCTTATTTTTCATATAAAATTTTATTTGGCATCTCATGGATTTTTGAACTGTGGTCATGGATAGTATTGGAATCTTTAACATTTATTCCCTAGACAGTGGTCGGCAAACTGTGGCTCGTGAGCCGCAGTTTGCTGACCACTGCCTAGGAGAAGATGACATCCTTATGTCCAAGTTATATTTTGGTCACACAGGGCAAGTGTTAAAGCTCTGATCAGTTAATTGAAAGTACTACATGTGCAAGTATTGTCAGAAATTGTTGTTGCCTTAAAATATGTATGAGTGGTGTCCTGAAAAAAAAAACTAGCCATTGTCAATATAACGGGAACAGTTACATGGCTGATAGTTTTCTGACAGCCCTTGTAAATTTATATAAAATATATGTGGAAGAATGATTGGTTTCAAAGTAGAAAAAAAGCATCAGCTCATTTAAGGAAGTAACAGTTTACTATGTGAGAGGGTAGAGGTTTTCTGTAAGAAATATTAGGATAGGAAAAATAAGAGGGTTTAAACAGGAATGCTGAATATCTAAAGTCTGTGGCAGCAGAATGTTCTTGGTAATGCTCAGTGTCCTTTCCAAAATAATCATTTTTTGGGGGGGAAATAAACTTTATTGTGTTTTATTTGGGTTTTGATTTCATCCTAGCTGGGGCTACCACATTATAAATGTCTTATCAGCAATAAATTGTGATATACCAAAGTTTTGTGTTTGGCATATCACAGGAGCAATAGAAAATAACTTTGTGGACTACTGTTCATTGGGTTACTATAAATAATAAACATAATTTTAATAAAATTAAATACTTCAATTTGTCCCTATCTCCAGCTATTATTTAATAATTTATAGCCTGAGCAAGTGTTCCTCTGTCTAGGCCCTCCCCTTTCCTCCCTTCTCTAGGAAAAGAGGAGGACCCATGTAAACTAGCATAACAACACTAATTCAGTATTTTGTAATACTGTTAAACTCTGTTAGATGTCACTTCTGTTGTGATCACAATAGAAGAGCACAGTAATGACTACCATTCCCCACTTGTAATATTTCTTTACAGTATGCTTTATATACTTTGTTGCCCCATCAAGCTTATATAGCCGTTATTTTCTTCAAGTTAGCTTTGTTTGGTCTTTAATCTTGGTATCCAATCTACATTATCGATAACCCCAAAACAGGTGTGTTCTGTACTTAAATACTGTTGTGAAATCTAAGAATGATGAAAGCTATGAGCAATGAGTTCTTGAAAATTATGTGTTTATGTTTCCAATATTCTCAGTATTAGTTAGTATCTATTAAGAGACAGTAAAGGAATTTTCCATTAAATTGTGCACTACTAGCCATCCAACTCTTGAGGCACAGTTCAAAGTTCCATGAAATGGCTTTAGAGGCTACTCCTTAAAAAAAAAAAAAAAAAAAAAGGAGTGAACTCCCTCCCTGAAGAAAGTCAGCCCCCTATACTTGGGAGCTCAGTTTTGAGAATATCATCTTTTCTGACTTAGAATTCTGTTTTTTGGGGGGTTTTTTTTAAGTCGCTCTATGTGAGTTGGATGCATTCTGTCAGTGCTTGTTTAGAGCTTATGGAGGGAAGTCTTCTGATGTCTCTCTTTGCCTATATTCACACCCTCCTGGTCTTTGCACTTTTTCCAGTTTAATAGCCATGGAAGCAGTTTCTCCGTACTTTTACATTATCCTGGCGTCCTATGTGATATACAGAGAGTGCCAAAAACATATATACACATTTTAAGAAAGGAAAAGAATTATTGAAATTGTAATAAATATATACCAATAACAAAAGATAAATACAAGTCATGTTTGGCTTCTTCAATTACAAGAGATGCTCAAAGTGGCTACCATCAGCATCTAGACACTTCTGACTACACCAAACTACTGCTTGAGCAATGTTGACCAAAGTGTCCACTTGTATTGTTGTGCCTGCCTTTCTATTTACCATGAGTCTCAAACTTATGAATGCATGCATTTGTTAGGTGTGTGGAGGTTCTGTTGCATACACATTCCTCCATTGTCACTGGACTTCCACAATGTTCTCAGATTTCAAATACCACTTCAAAATGGTCTTTTTTTGCTCCTTGGATGACAACCATACTTCCACTATTTTCTTTGGCCTGCCTGTCGCATGGTGATGCTATTTCATTTGATTCATGCCATCTTTTGAGAGAATGTCATACTACACATTGCAACTGTAAGTCAATTCAACCTCAAAAAGTAACATATAGATAACATCTTTTAAAATGTGTGTACAGTTTTTGGCATCACCCCCACCCCCCCAGTATGTCTGCTTCAATTCATCATAGTTCTGTGTAGAGGTTTTACATGGCACTTAAGAATAATTGACCCTATTTGTAAGATAAAAGCTCTTTGACTATTTGTGTCATAATTGAACCTACGATTTTTTTTTATGGATTTTCTTTTTTTTTTTTTTTGGTAGTAAAGGAAGTATAGATTCAGGAGACTCTTACCTGATTCTAGTCTTAATTCTACCACTATCTAGCTTGTGGGGCTTAAAAAATCATTTTAGCTCTGTTACTTCATTTGTAAATACAAGGATTTTATTATATGAGTATACACGGTCTGACAATTAAGTTAGCAAACTCATCCTAGAAAATGTGCTACATACCTCATTGCTGAATATCACTATGGTCACCTTCAAAGTATTCCCCTTAGGGAGCTGTGTACCAATGCTAGTGCCTAGTCTACCCTGCAAAGCAATTTTGGAACTCATTTTTTGGAATGGCCATTTGAGCCATCCTCATATTACCCTTGATGTCCTGAATATCATCAAAATGTCTTCCTTTCAATATTTCCTTTATCTTCGGGTAAAGAAAAAGTCATTGGGAGCCAGATCAGGTGAGTAGGTAGGGTGTTTCAATACAGTTACTTGTTGACTGTCTAAAAACTCCCTCACAGTGTACCGTGTAAGCTGGTGCATTGTCATGATGTGAAAAGTTCAGGTCATTTTCATCTAACTTTTCACGTAGCCTTTTCAGCATTTCCAAGTAGCCAACTTAGTAGACTGTTTGTCCAGTTGATACAAATTCATAATGAACAATCCCTCTGATATCAAAATAGGTGAGCAAAATGGTTTTGACTCTTGATTTGGACTGACAGAACATATTTGGTCTTGGAGAATTGGCTGACTTCCATGGTGCACTTTGACGCTTTGTTTCAAGGTCATATTAGTGCACCCGTGTTTCATCACCAGTGATAACATGGCCTAAAACGTCATCTTGCCTCTCCAAAAGGTCTTGGTAAACTTCGACTCTTCTTTGCTTTTGTTCATTGGTGAGCTCCTTCAAGATCATTGTTGCACACACCTTTCACATGCCAAAAATTTTCAGTTAAGATTTTCCTGTTTATCGATGTTTACTTGGTCTGCTTTGCTTTTCACAGTCAGCCGACAATTTTGATGCATAATTCAATGAATTTTTATAATGTTTTTGTTAGTTCTGCTTGTTACTGACCTCCCTGATATCTCTTCATCAGTGATGCTTTCTCTCCCCTCAGAAAAACATTTAATCCATTTGTACACTGCTGTTTTCTTTATGGCATTATCCCCATCAACTTGGACTAACATGTTCCTGATTTCACTTCCACTCTTGCCAAGTTTAACAAGAAACTTTAATGTTTGTTCATGGCTCTAATTCAAGCTCTGACATTTTCACGATGGCACAGAAAATTACGCACAACAATAATGAACGCCACTCAGCGAGACGCTTTCACATGTCAACACACAGATGTGAGACATTGGTATACCGAGGTTATGAAACCTTACCGAATTGTTTGTACAGGTCTGCCAACATACAAGTAAGCGGATGGTGGCAAGTTCGCCAACTTAATTGCCAGACTTCAGATACATTCAGTACCTTGTTGGAGTTGCTAATCATGTCTATAAAATGGTCCAGTGAAGAAGGCAGTCGTAAGAACTTTTACAGTTTTAAATAACAGTGAATTTATTTACTCTGTACTTTTTCCCCTCCAAAGGTATCATGGGAGGTATCTTTCAGGGACTATTCTGTTTTTATTCCTCTGACTTTTTGTAAATAAAGATTGTAGCTCTTATTATGCTAATAAATGATGACTCCTGTTTGAATTAGCACTCCTGCACCTTTAATGAAGCAGAAAGAAATAGAAAGTGCCTTATATTCTAAACTTTTTTTTTAAATTAAAATAAAGGCAAGGCACCCTAGACTATGAGAGACAAGTTAGAATGCTCTGCCTTTCATATTAGGGTTCTTATTAGCACTAAGAGAAATCCTGTCTTTTTCCCTAGTCTAACTTCATATTGCCACTTGATAACTCATTGATCAAGTTCATCTCTCCACAAAGACAACAGTTAGTATAACTTTTTAGACTCTGGGATTTATCCAGGCACTTTTCTAAGCAAAGTTACATTCTTTTCTATGGCTTCATTTTGGGATTGTACACTATGTTTAGGTGAGAGTTCTTCCCAGCTTTTTTGAGCTGAAATCATGTTACAGACTAGAAGGAATTGTTAACGTTTTAATAGATTCATTGTTGTATGTCACCTAATTCCTGGAAAGGATTTAAGGTGATGGGTACATACAAACACTTTCCACAGCCAAGTTTTGTGCAAGAGTTGCTAAGGTTTGCTTTCTCACCTTCCAGTCACTCCTCTACCATGAACTTGAGCTCTGCCCTACTCACCCCATAGAGCTCCTCACTGTGGGGTCACCAGGGATCTCCATCAGTAACTTGACACAGTTCTTTATTTGGCCTTGCTGTAGGGTCTCAGTGTAACTGCTCCTTTCTTTTATGTACATTTTTGTTTTTATTCTAACAGTAATATATGTAGCATATGTTCATTGTAAAATTTTTGGAAAAAGATATCTGTAATCTCTATCCAGAAAACCTTTTCTTATTGAAATGTTTCTATGACAACCTTTTTGTTTCTTTCTTTCTATTCTGTTGGCCAGACCTATGTCAGCCTGCCAACCAGATAGCTGTACCTTGTAGGCAACATTTCTTAAAACTGAGCTTACCTCTGCTTTCCCTCCTCCAAATCTGCTCAGCTACCTTTGTCACCATCTCACTAAAAGATACCACTCCATCCAGTTGCTGAAGCCATAAGATAGGACCTGTCTCTTCTCCCTCAACCTCTCTTTATAATTAGCAGCTAAAATCTTGCCCCTTTTTTCTCACTAATCCATTTCCTTGTCATCTTTCCATGCATGGCACCTTAGCTTGAACTCTTATTATTTCTCACCTACCTCAGTTTCCCAAAAGCACCATTTACTGTTGAATGATGGGACTTCATTCCCACCATTCTTAGGACTTCATTTATGTTCCTTCAGTGCTTTACTTAAAAATCACGGCTTCTCTGACTTCTTTCTACTGACCTTGGTGCTGGTGGTCCCCTCTCCTCCCTCTGTACATTCCTTCCTTCTCTGTGACCCCTGTCAGTCCCCCAGCTTTCCTAGTACCTGTACTATCCTTATAACACACATCACGTTCTATTTCAATTGCCTGTTTACTTTTCTATCTCCTTAAAGGCAGTGGTTATGTCTTATTCATAATTGCACCAGCAATATCCAGCTCAGAGTGTTTAGTTAATTTCTGATAATAAGTAGATAGAAGGAAATGAACGGAATGGCATTAATATGAAACACTTTTGAAGCTGTTATGTTAGTTTTATGGTTCTGGCTGCCTTAAATTTTGTATCTTGAATGAGGTGATTGGCCTTTATCCACCTGACCCTGTGGTATTGGTTCTGTGAATAAGCTTCCAAAGTGTGAAGTCTGGTAGTAGGGCAAAAGCAAGAGTGAAACTGATAGACTGACTGGGGTGGGCCCTACCACCTGGCATTGCATTGATAGAGGTTAGGCTTTCCTGTAGGTAACAGCAGTGTGGTAGAGATAAGATGGCTGCTCAAACTAGGGCAGTGTGGTGCTGGTGATGAAGAAGAGGGAGCATATTAGTGACCTGGTGATTGGATGTGGGGGTCAGGGTGGAAGAATCTAAATGATTCAACTTGCTAGCTTGGTTGACTAGGTACTTGATGTTATTATTATCTAGTGTTGATTTTTGAGATTCTTTTTGAAATCCAGATGAATATATCTACTAGGCAGACATATAAGATATGAAGCTTGAGAGAACATACCACTGGAGAACCATCGGTATATAGTTGTGACAGCTGTAAGAGATCGCTTAAATATATGGCTTAAAAGTAATAATGGTCTAGAAAAACAAGGAACTCTGAAGAACACTAACGTTTAAGGGCCAGAGAAGAGAAGACAGCTGGGAAAGCATTGTCAAAGAAACTGAGTAGTTGGAATTAAAAGAGAAAATTTGTCAATAAAAAGGCCATTAGCTTTTTCTGCTTTAAAGAGAATAATAAGAAAATGGTTATTTTTACCCAACTGTTAGAATAACTGCTTCAGTGTGGAAGGGCTGCTTGGCACTTTGTTGGGCAGTTCCACCTCACCCTTATTGAGATAGCCTGGTTACCTCAGCCCAGCCCAAGTCCAGAATCCCACTGACACTTTCATGCCAGATCTAACTCATGACCTAGAAGTTCCTTCCAGATTAAACCTAAGGTGAAAAACAGATTCTGGGCCCAGTCCCAGAAATTCTGATTCAGTGGACCCAGGATCCTAAATTTTTACAAGGACATTTCTGAGCATATAAGGAACACTAATATGTAGCTAGGTGCTATGACCCAGCATTTTATTTAATTTGAAAAGGGCAGGACTTTATTATGGCAAACTTTAAAAATACAGTTGTGATGCAGGATTGGCAACCATGGAAACCTGGCTGCACTTTTCTGCAGTTCCTGTTTGAGGGAATTCGGTGGGGGTAGGGAAAGTACCACCATCTGGTGTAATTTGTTAAAGATGTAAAGTTTTATTTTGTGGGTTT
>PVKE010001628.1:0-89070 GCA_004027555.1 Craseonycteris thonglongyai | reverse complement strand
CTGTTATAACTTATCTTTCCAAAATAAGTATGTATTTCAAAATGAATATTTAATTTTGCAAGAACTTTTTTCAAGGAATAAGCATTCTAAATCACATACCATAGAAATATAATTACTTATAAAATAACTTTTATTGAGAAATGTAAAAAAGTGATTATAAAGGTTATACATAAAGCACGCTTACATTTCTTTTTAGGATTTCAGTTAGAAGTCCTGTGGTTATTTTAATACAGATCTGTACTCTGTTACCCTGACTGGGCTATATGTCAAATTGCAAGGGAAAAAAATATCTAAAATTTATTGATCACTGATAATTTTAAATAATTTACATCTATCTAAATTATAAATTATCTAAATAATTTATATCTATCCACCGATCACTACATTTCAATGTTCAGGATGAGCGTTACTATTGATACTGTGTAGATGAAAAAATTGAAGTTCAGCTATGTGGTAACTGACTTGCCAGGCATAGAATATTTTCTACCAACTTGTTAAAGCTTCATCCTCACCAATAGGATATCTATTTTTCAAAGACATGAACTGTCTCCTAGAATATTTACTCAGTAAAATTTTTAATATCTTATTTATAGCTTTCAAACACTTGTGTTTCCTTTTTTCAGACTAAAAAGGTAGAAACCATCAACTAAGCGTTAGAGGAAACCATCACAGTATTAATTGGGTAAAAATTGGCAGCATCAAAAAAGATAAAAACAATCAAATGATGTATTGCAGGAATTGCAGTCCTAGAATACAAAATAATTATTATGCTTACTACTATGACACGCCAAGCATGATGTTAGGCTATATGTGTCTGATCCCACAGTGGTCTTTGTAATTTATTGCAATGATACTGTGTCATTAAGAAATACATAAAGCCTTTGTTTTCTTTTTTTTTTTTTCTTTTTTTTTTATAGAGAGTAATTCTTTTATCTTCAGTGCATATTTATTTTTATTTTATTTTATTTTTGACAGAAAGAGAGAGAGATACAGAGACAGAGACAGCTAGAGAACTGAACTGTGGGAACTCCCCAGCTCAGCATGTGGGTCCACCTGGGCTGGAGCCGGGATTCGAATCTCAGTCCCCGGGGCTTCAAAGCGAGCGCTTAACCCACTGAGCCATCCCGGTTTTCCCAAGCCTTTGTTTTCTATGCTGAAGAAGACAACAATGACTTCTCTGTTGGGCTAGCAAACCTGACTCAGACTTGTGCAACTTTTCACTCTAATGAAGATATAGGAAGTTATAAATGATGGTATACAAAATATAGAAAAATGCAAGCCAAAACAATTAAGACTCAGTCTACATATTGCCAAAATCTGAAGGACTGTCAAGTAATTGAAAAGCTGAAATGGCTAGATTACAAAATACTAACAATGACAACACCAGTCATAGTGCTTCGAAGATAATCTATTAACAATGGAGGAAATCTACTTTCTATAAAGTTGGTTGGAAAGCATGAAGGGGTCCTTTGGTAAAGAAACAAAGTATAGGGGAAGCCGGGATGGCTCAGTGGGTTAAGCGCTCACTTTGCAGCGCCAGGGACCGAGGATCGAATCCCGGCCCCGGCACGTGCAGAACCATATGCTGAACTGGGGAGTTCCCCCAGTTCAGTTCTCTCTCTGTCTCTGTCTCTGTATCTCTCTCTCTCTCTCTCCCTGTCAAAAATAAATAAATAAATAAATAAAAATATATTAAAAAAAAAAAAGAAACAAAGTATATATCAATCATAGAAGTTGACTAACCAATCCTGTCAGGGCATTCCTTTTGCTTGTTTCATACCTTCTAAATCATTAAAACTCATAGAAATCAACTGAACAAAAGGTCTCTAATTACTAATAATGGAAAAATGCAAGAGAAAACCACCATTTAATCCTGATTATTCATATTTTATTTGTTCTTCATTATCTTACTTTAATGATTATGTATTATTACTCATGCACACAATGCATTAGGATAAAAAGAACACAGATAACTCATTTGACCTTTTAACTTCAATGTAACTTGTCTAAAATGCAATAAATGGAAAGTAAAGGCATTTAGAAATATTTACTAATTTGTGGTGATGGGATTTTATAGCACTGTGATTCCACTTAAACAGTTTCTACATACCTTTTAGTACTATGATGTGATGTTTAAATGATCTAGACAGAAAAAGCTAAGAGCCACATGTCTTCACTCATATGTGGGATATAAAACTGAAAGCAACAAAGAAACAAAATCTCACAGACACAGACAGTCAGTAGTTTAGTGGTTACCTGAGGATAAAGGAGGAGGGGATGGAAAAGGAAGGATGGGGAGCTAAATATAAGGTGCTGGAAAGAGTTGTGTACCTGGAACCTATGTAATTATTACTAACAAATATAACCCTAATAAATTTAACAATAAAAAAAAAAAAGATGAAGAAAATTCTTAAGAAAAAGAAAAAAATGATCTAAAATTGGGGGCACTAAAAAACTTAACTCCTGATCTGAATCAGTATCCTCTTTCCTTGGATATTTTTAAGGTTATTATGTTCATATAGCACAAAATAGTAATTTAAGCTGGACATTGAACTCTTATGTCAGTGTAGTCAATTGAACCATTTGTCACTTGGATATAGGTCAATCATAGTGGCCTGAAATCACATCAGGATACCTCATTACCTCTGCCTTTTTCTGATCCAAACCTAAAACTTGAATCTCATGCCTTAAAACTTTAATTTGATCAAATCTAGGACACCGTTAATGAGATATGCATTAATTAATGTCTGACTAAAAAAAAAAAATGGTTCACTAAAGAGTTGACAATTAAATACAACATGCCCTCAACTCTAACACACATCCTAATTTCACAGATACAAAAATATGAAAAAAAAAAGAAACAACACCTTAGAAACAATAAATTACAGTATTCCAATTAATATACCTGAAGGAGAGCACATCGGCTTATGAACAGAACTGTAGGAAAAAACCAGAACCCATGTACAAATATGATGCTGGGTGCTAAGCTTACATATTCTAGATCCATGTTCCCCTGAAATTTGAACATGGATAAATTGTGAGAGCTATAAAAAAGCACATTTCTGAAAGACAGTCACTGTTTTTATTATATTACTCACTTGCTTATTCCCTCAATACAATCTCCTTCAAAATAAAGTACCGTTAACAAGGAATTACTTATTCATTTCCCTCAAAAGCACAATTTTTAATGTTGAAATTGTGAACTAAGAATGTAAAATCAAAATCTTGGCTGTATAAGATTCTCTTGGAAATGCATTATCAGGGTATGCTCTGGGCCTTGTTTTTAAGTATGGAATATGGAGTTTTAACATACTAAAACTTTTCTTTCCTCAGAACGCTGATGGCAATATAAAAATAGTAGAGAACAGGAAGAATGTAGCAAAGGTTTCTAGTATGATAATTCAACTGGACCAAATAGCAAAGTTGGCAGGACTTTATAAAAAGAAAGAAGGAAGCTGTCATCCAGTAACAATGGAATTTAAAGAATGTGTCTAGCTATATAAAACCTCCCCTGAAATGTGTTCTAAATCCCAATCGCTGATCCAAAAAAAAAAGAATATAGAGGGTCAAGTTAGTGAGGGTGATATGGTAACAGGAATTTCCAAAAAGTACAAAAACTTCTCACTACTTGGACATAGATGTCCCTACCTTGGACATAGACGTCCCAATGTGTGACCTCTTTCTTAAGAGTGGCGCCCAGCCAAGGTGCTGGTTACATGGGCTTACTGGGGCTGCCTCGGAGAATAAAGACAGAAGAAATAAAGTAAGACCCTGGGGCAGTCATCAGTTCTAGGAGGAGTTCTGGTATAACTCAGGAAACCAAAACCAAAACCTGGTGATGGAGATAAAGCAGGTAGAATCCATACTTCATGGTCAAGTCCTAGTTCCCCGTGAGCTATACACATTTAGACCTATTAGATGTTGGGCTTCCAGAAGCAAGACCATTTACATTACAGTTGTCTGAGCCTCGTGATATACAGTATACATTAGTTTGTTCTTTTAGAGGCTGAGGGGGGAGAAAATTTAATGGCACAGAGAAAATCGGAGGGAAGGGGTAAGGCATGGGCTGTCACAGCTGATTCTATTATCCTGGATCCCACACAATTCTTGTCTCCCTCGGGCTCCTAATCCATAAAATATTCTCAGAGGCAAGAACTATGAAAGTGAGCAATGACAAAGACAATCATGCAAGGCAGGGAGGCCATTTCCCACAGATTGGGTTCTGTCACTGGGCTCTACTTGCTAGCTGATATTGGCTAAGCTACTGCATCTCTCAACCTTAGCCTCTCTTAACACGGATACATCCAAGCATAACTTGCAGCATTGCAAAGATTAAAAATATGTAAATTTGGAATATAATACATAGCCTCAAAGGAAAGATCAATAAATGGTGGCTCTGTTTAAAGAATGTAAGAGACTCTTAAACGAATGAATGCATGTACTGTGACTTCACAAAAAAGGATCTGTGAAGAGCTTACCCTTCTCTTAGAACACAATTAGAGAGAAGAAGTACATATATTTATAAAAAAATGACTTGCTTGCATGTGGCAAAAACCCTACACCAACTACCTGAACTATACAAGAAAATGGGCCCAAATGTTACATCAAAAAGTCCAGAGTTTAAATAGCTTCTCTGCTGACTAGATCCAGGAGCCCCAAGGACAGTATAGGACCCTGTTTTTTCCTTGTACTATTTATTTACTTTGTTTCTCTGTGCCCTCTTGCCTTCCCTGTACGTTCTCTCCAAAGAGTGAGAGAGGGGGATGCCAGGATGGCTCAGTGGGTTGAGTGCTCAGCCCTGGGGTCCGAGGATCAAATCCCAGCCCTGGCCCATGCAGACCCAGGTGCTGAACTGGGGTGTACCCCCAGTTTGGTTCTGACCAGGGTGATCTATGTGGGAGACCCCCAGATTTGGCTCCTGTGCCCCGGGCGTGGATCTCCAGCTTGAGAGGGTGTGCTCCCGTACAGGAAGCTCCTGGCTGGTTCCTGCCCTTCGCAGCCCCGAACCCACCTGTGGAATAAACCTATATTGAAATCTAATGACTTGCAACTATGGAGACCACTCTGGGCCCTTCCCCTTCTCTCTGTCTCTGTCTCTGTCTCTGTCTCTGTCTCTGTCTCTGTCTCTCTCTCTCTCTCTCTCTCTCTGTCAAAAACAATAAAAATAAATCTTTAAAGAAAAGAGTGAGAAAGAACGTTCACAAAAGGAGTAGGACAACACAGATCTCACAACTCAGGGTTTAGAAAACAAATCTTCTTTACCGCATATTCCATATCTGTTCCTGGAGAAAAGGTCCCTATTCAGCTTAAGAGATGAGCATGTGACTCCAGTGAGCCACTCTGTATTTATGGGGATGAAACACTCGAGGCTGCTGTGAACAATTGTGTGAGTCATTCTGGGATAAGGCCCCAGGCCCTGGGACAAGTGACAACAGAAAACCAGCCCACAGTCCCCTTGAGAGCCTATGATCTGAGTGAGGTTTCCTTTGTCTCATGATCAGAAAGTCTTCTCATCACCATAACCCTGAACTCAGTGAGGCTGTAGCTTCCCAAAGGGGAATTCGTGTTGTAACTTCTACACATGCCACCTTTGGCTAGTAGCAGCCCTGAGACCCTGGAGGCATCAGCCCAGTCAAGTGCCCCCCTCCTGCTGTAGGCCAGCCGGTTGATTGACAGCTCCATCACAATCAGAAGAAATGGAGAAAGGCCAGGTTTAGAAGGAAGGGAGGTTGGAAAAACAAAGAGTAGGGACAGAAGGAGACGAGTCACAAACAGGCCAGCAGCATTAGTGCTGGGAATGACCTCAGCAAAGGGACCTCTTCACCCGCCTTGGGAAGCTACTCAGGAAAGAACCACTCCCTGTTCAGAAAGTTATGAATTGCCTTTGTCTATTATGTGACTTACATTGCATTACATTGCAATATGTCACTGTGAGGTGTGACATAATGGAATGTAAGTGACAGGCAGCTACAATTTTATAGCAAGAAAACTTTTTTTTCTTCATATATATAAAATTTGATAGCAGCTATCAATCCTTTTTATTTTTTTATTTTTTTCTGCAAATAGATCAAAATTTTCGATGCTCATGAAAAGCAGGTCATTTTGAAACATCCACAAACACTTCAGTGCCTGAACAACTCAAGTTACCATAAATCAGTTAAAAACAAAAAACTAAATGTTCTAAACACTGCATCGGTCTGAACTCACACTCTGCTTTTGCTTTCTCAGATGAGTGCAATATATATATATTAGACTGTGAGTTTAATGTTCTTTTGCATATCATTAGGAAGTGATGGTCAACTAAATTGTTGTAGCCCCTAGATCATATTGGTGGTTTGCAACTAAGGGTGGTTGTACAGTCCAGGTGACACTTGGCAATGTCTGGAGATGGCACCGCCAGGGAAGGGGATGGGGCATTACTGGCATCTAGTGGGTAAAGGACATAGATGCTGCTAAACAACCTATGGTGCATGGGACAATGCCCACAAGGTCATTCTGTCTGGCAATGCTTCTGATCCCAGAAATCACTGTTTTAGTGAAATGGTCCAAATATGGGCATGACCTGGTCTAAAGGTGGCTCAAGTAAAATTCAAAGAATCTAGACCTGATTACTTCCATTCATCCCATTCTCCATACAAACAATGGTAATACATTATTTAAATATCCACCTAAATCTTTTGGACTCAGGGGCACTTAACACAATCTCCTTGCTCATCACAATCAATGGGTAACTTAATCTACTAACAGCTTCACAGCAGGTTCTATAAGGATAAGAAAGCAGGATTTCTGAGGTCTAATTGTGTCTGAGGTCTAACACATTTATCTCTGAGGGACTTTGGGAAATGGCTTTCCCTCTCAGGCCCCAGTGGTCTCATTTATACTATGCAAATTTGCATAAAGCAGAAGTGCTTGACTTTTTGTTGTTGTTTTTAATAGAGGAATCCTTTTGTTAAGCTATACTTCTCACTGTACTCTAATTACACGGAGCACATAGACATGAGGCTGCTGTGATGGAAACAGGTGAGGGACAGAACCAGGGGTCCTGCCCATTCCCTTTTACCGCGTGATCACTCCCAATATGACCAAACCCAAGACACAACTTGAAAACCAGAGATACGTAAGGCTTCCTGCAGGGCCCAGGTCATTCGATAGTACAAATTATGCCAGGCAAGAATCCTGGAGAGTCACTACTGCTCAGTGGGAGAACCCGCTGTGGTGTTTGCACAGCTTTGTTCAACCTTCCCCTTTGCTTACGAAAGGCACTTCTGAGAACAAAGGAGATGCTAATCTGTGGTCAGGGTCTATGTGGACCTGACTAGAGCTCTCACTACCTAAGGTTTCCATCTGCCAAGATGCAGAGTGGTACCAAGGCAAAGAACACAGGTTTTAGATTATGATAGATCCTAATAGGGTCCCTTACTCTGATGCTTTCTGTCTGGGTTTCACTCCATTATTTTAGGCCTGCATGCTTCTGATACTGTTTGTGCGGCTGGGTTAATAATACCTCTTGGGGAAGCCGGGATGGCTCAGTGGACTGAGCGCTCACTTTGCAGCACCGGGGACCGAGGATCGAGTCCCGGCCCCGGCCCGTGTGGAACCATATGCTGAACTGGGAGCTCCCCCAGTTTAGTTCTCTCTCTGTCTCTGTCTCTGTATCTCTCCCTCTGTCAAAAAATTAATAAGATAAAATAAATAAAATTAAAAAAATAATAATACCTTTTATGGAAGTGATTATAAGAATTAAAAGTAATGAGGATATAAGGCACTTACCACAGAATGTGATGCACAATAATAACTCTCATTTATTGACCGCTTACTATTATAACTGTAAGAAATACAGATAATGTGTGTAAAGTGCCTGACCTGTAGAAGACACTCCATATAGAATGGCTAGTGTTATTATTCAACTGGAACTTGCAACCACAAAGAGTCCTGAAAACGTTTGTAAAATGGAGGTGGTTTAATTTCACTTCCTTGTGTCATATCTTATTTCCTCTTACCCTTCTCTAGAGTGGAAAATCTCTAGGCTATCCCTGGGATATCAGAGTATGACTCTCACACTTTGATAACTACACCTGGGTGTCCAGCATTTCTCTGTGGGGTATCCCCATTTTGTCAATGACAAGACTGAGGTGGGGAGGGGATACATATCTTAGCCAAAGCCAATTGGACAGCAAGTGGTAAATCTAAGATTCCGGTGAAAGCAGCCAGCTCCGGCAATTTATGTGTAAATCATATGATCAAGTGTCGCCAAGTTGAGTGACTCCTAATAAGGGGACACTGTGATGGCACAAAACAATAACCCTTTAACTTTGTCACAACTTTGTGTCCACCACAAGCTGAGCTTTTGTGCTTAGCTTTATAATTGTGGTCTGGGCTAGGCTCAACTATTCTCACTTTGGTTCATTCACCTACCAGGGCTTTGGCTGGGACCTCATTCCACGTGGTATCTCCTTTTCTAGAATGTTAACCCGGATTCAGGTGATAGACAGTTTCCCAGACTGAGAGCAAATTTTTCAGGTTGTCCTAATTCCCAGGCTTGAAATTTGCACTTTGTCATTTTCACCACTTTGTTTTAGTGAGAGTGAGTCATGAGGCCAGCCCACATTAGGTGATGGGAAAACGGACTCCTGTGTCTAATAGAAAGAAAGATACATATTATGTGACCATTTTCTGTACTCTGCCAGCCTCTACCTTCTGGCCACAAATCTTTCATATTCCTCTCACATTTGATATATGTTCATCTCTGTCCCAGGATTCCCCAGGTTTGAATGTACCAGGTCTGAGTGCAGATAAGATCTCTCAGTTTTAGCTTCTCTCAATCAGGGGAACATAAACTGAAAAGACACATTGTCTGTGCCCCATATGTGTTACATGCCATTGAATCAGCTCTGACTCTCAGTGACCCTATGAATGACTGATGTTCATGACGTCCTGTCCTCATAGCCCTGCTCAGCTCCTGTAACTCACACCTGTGACTTCTTTTATAGAATCAATCCATTGCTGAGCTGGTCTGCCTCATTTTCTGCTGGCTGCTGTTTTTCTCAGCGTTATTGTCTTTTCCAAAGAACCCTGCCTTCTCATGAGGTGCCCCAAGTATGACAGCTTCAGTTTTGTCATTTTGCCCCCAGTGACATTTCAGGCTCAATTTGCTGTATGATCCACATGTTCATTGTTCTGGTGGTCTAGGATAACCACGGAGCTCTCCTCCAAGACCAGATTTTCAATAAATCACTTTTCCCCCCATCAGCCTTCTTTTTTTCACTGCCCAACTTTCCTGTCTGTACATAGTAATTGGCAATATGACAGTGTGAATGATCTTAGCCTTGGCCTCTAATGACACATCATTGCTCTTGATGGTCATTTCTAATTCTTCCATTGCTGCCTTTCAAGTTCAGCCTTCTCTTGTTTTCTTGACTGTAATCTCCATTTCAAGTAAGGACTAAACCAAGGTAAACATAATGGTAAAAATCAAAAACAATCATTGGACTCAAGGTTTTCATTTAAATAAGGGAGGAATGCAATATCTATAGAAGTCACTGGTCCATAGCCATTCCAAAATCTGCCCGGTTGCCTTTTTCTCCAGGGCTGGGGAATGAGCCAGGCTCTACTCTCTGGGCCTGGCACACAGTTCATTGTTCACTACTGCTCTTGACTCTGCCCGTGTCCTCCCTTGAGGAATCCCTTGTTTTCTTTAAGAAATGTTCTATGTTGTCTTCTAAGTCTGTGCATCTGCTAGGTGTCTGAGGCTTCTTGTCTAATTAAAACTCTTTTAGTTAATTTTAGTCTTGCTGATGATCCTTTTGGTTGGAAAATTGCCTTTTAATACTTGGTAGGATTCCTATGAGTCCAGTTCAGATCCAATTGGTACCTCCAAAAGCCATACCTATTACCCTTTTTGAGAAACATCTCTGTTTGCTTTCGGTACATCAGTCTGCTTTAAGACAAGGCCATAAAGACTTTCTTTTATTTCTAATCAAGGTACTCTATGAGGTACCATCTTAAATCTTTTTAATTTTAACAAAAGGCAGTCACACCCTATATCTAAACTTTACCCCATGGGAAGGGTTGGCAAACTTCATCTATAAAAGGAGCAGAAAATGCTCTGTGGGTCATACAGCCTCTGTCACATCTACTTGATGCTCCACTTCTAGTGAGAAATATCCAACTAAACAATACAGAAACTGGCGGGCACAGCTGTTTCCAGGAAAACTGTTTACAAAAGCAGGTGGCAGGCTGGATGTGGTTCTTGGGCCAACAGTGACAAGAATACATACATATGCACATACACACATACACTGAACTATTGTCTCATTGGCATTACTAGACTATATAGTAAAGAGGCAAGCAGGCATTACTGACTAAAAATGAGGCTGGAGAGATACCGAAGAAAATTTGAGAAATTACAAAGTAAGGCAGTCAAATAAGAAAAAAAGGAGGCAATCTTACAATGACTTTGAATACTACAACCAGCCTTGAAAGAAGAGTCACCTACATAAAACAAACTATCCCTGTTGGAAAAAAAAAAAAATTCCCAGAGATTTCAAATATGAATTAAGTAGACATACAAGTATTCATTCTATTGCTGCATTTTTTTTTATTTTTATTTTTTAGATTGGACAATGATCTTTTTTTTTTATTATTATTGTTTTTGACAGAGAGAAAGAGAGAGAGATACAGAGACAGAGAGAGAACTGAACTGGGGGAGCTCCCCAGTTCAGCACATGGGTCCTCACGGGCCAGGGCCTGGATTCGATCCTGGGTCCCTGGCGCTGCAAAGTGAGCGCTTAACCCACTGAGCCATCCCGGCTTCCCCAACAATGATCTTATAATAAGCATATAACCTTGTTAATGGACATGTTATTTGGCACAGGAAATTTAAAAAGCAAAAACCAAATAAAAAAGATCAGAAAGCTGAGAGGTTTATTTCACATATTTAATCCATAGCAACCGTAAAGGTGTTTGTGCTTATCAAAGGAGCATAAATATTTCACAGCTCCCATTCCTGCAAACACTGACCAAACTCTGATCATATCATGCATATTGATGAAAATGATGTTCTTTCAAACCTCATTTTGCTCATGTGAAATAGAGCTCATATAGACAAGTGAGCCCATTTTAGGCTCATCTATGTGTGAGAAAACTCATTGAGCTCGGGGGTCTTTAACTTGCCATCACTCTGCCAAGCTATTCTAAAGTTTCAGAAAGCCAACAGCGACACAATTGCAACAAGGATCAACATAGAATTCAACATTCAAGACAAGAGCGAGAAGCACCATTAACCTTTACAGTCTATCTTTATACCTCTTTCTCAACAATGCCCCCAGGAGTTAGGTAGTCACTTCAGAGACCCTCCTGTCCTAGGTAACTTGATCATCTTTAAAATATGGATATTGTACTGCTAAAATGCCAAATATAAATCCCCGTTCACCCATTGATTCAGTGCAGGGTCTGACAGAAGTAATGCCCCTTTTCTAATGAGCTGCTAAACTTTAAAAAACGGACATTACGTCTTCCTGATGCTGTCTATATCCAACATACTTCCTTGCTCTGAGGTATCCTGAAGAATGTCAACTTTGGTGGCATGGCTTTAAAAATGCAGACATATATTATCACAGTTTAACTGGGTAAATAGCATGAAATTAAAGTTCCTAGAAACTGGAAGACTGTATAGATCAGGGGTTTTTAGGGCCTGGTCAGACTGACAGAGCTCGGTTGCAACATATATAAGAGGTATGACCTTGGGTAAGCTAGTTAAATACTCTAAAACGTAGTCTTTCTCTGAAATAATAAGAAGCATATCAGTAAAACCATCTTCATAGAATTATGATTTATATTTTTTAGAACCTTCAGTAGGACTCAATACATGTTTCCTCTGTAACAAGTTCTTGGCTATTATTATAATCATTGAAGCATAAAAAATCTGAAATTATAATAAACACATAGTAAGTATTGCTTCTTCACTTACAAAGCAGTGGTTTCACTTTCACTGCCTCATTTGTTACCCCACAAAGATCCATGAGCAGATATTACCGTTATGCTTCCTTTAGAGCTGTGAAATGTAAGGTTCAATTGCGTGCCCCGAATTGTGAAGCTTCTAAGTGGAAATTCCAAGTCTGTGTTCTGGAACCTCGGGAGGAGTCCGCGTGAGAAAACGAGGCCTGGAGTAGAAGCCGGTTAACGCTCATCACGTGCCTCCTCGGGCCCAGTCCTTTAGCTATTTTTTCTCATTTTAGCCCTATCACAACCCTAAAAAGGTACGATTTGCTCCATTGTACATATATAGAAACTTAAGTTGAATAATGTGAAAGGGCTTTTACAAGGTCACCAAAGAGCTAAGATTTAAACCCCAATTACTTCGATTCGAGAGCCCTTCCTTTGTATTTCATTATAAAATCTTGTTTTAGGGGGAACAGAGGGGAAGCTGGTCTCTTAAGCTGTCAGGTGAAGTAGAGAGCGCACTGTGCCTGTCTATTCTGACAACCTGCCAATCTACGTTTCAGTGACATTCCCTTCACCCGCCCCCTTTATGTTCCTCACCCCTAGGGTTCTATACTTTAGGCCATTACGTGTTGCAGACATTCCAAGCATGTGGCTTGTAGGCACCACTTGGAATTAGAAGCAAACATAAGCTCACAGAACATAGTGCTTCTGCTGCTGAACCCCCTCCAAACCCACTGCAGGGCTTTGGCTGGAAAATGTTTAGGCATAGAAGGGGTCCAGGATTTCTTATGCCTTTGACAACTTCACACTGAACATGATACAGACCATTTAAATTGATCTTAAGGGTGGCTCATCCAGTAAAGGCATAAAGAGAGAAAACACCATTAAAAACAAACAAACAGGGGAAGCCGGGATGGCTCAGTGTGTTAAGCACTCACTTTGCAGTGCCAGGGACCCAGGATCGAATCCCGGCCCTGGCCCTGGGAGCTCCCCCAGTTCAGTTCTCAAACAAACAAAAAACAGGTTGTATTTTCTCTGTCAGTCAACCTAAGGTCTCTCAGAATGGAGTACTGAGAGAAGGAAATTCATGCTGTTCAAATCTTCATCTCCCCACTGTCATCTCAGTGAGATAATTCTGCAGAAATCCAAACCACGAGGGCAACACTTACAGTGACCCTAGACCTCAGGATGGCTGTGTTTGGGGTTACTCCAGAGAGTAAGTGTGTTGCGTTTCCTCCTACTGCTCAGGGGCCCACCAAGAATATGAAAAAGGAAGTACTTGTCAAAGAAGCCAAACTCTTCCTTGTTAAGCTGCTTTGAAAACAAACTGCTTTGCAGAGAAGTCGGCCTGCAGGAGGTTTGAGGCATGAAGAGAATTTCTGCTGTATATGCACTTGTGTCCCTAGATTTACAAGTTAAGAAAGCTGGGGTCTCCTGTTAGAGTTTCCAAGGGCACATATGCAGTAATTACATCCTTGGCTTGCATCTGCCCTGAATGAACACGATTTCAATTAGCAGCTCAGGCAGAGAGGTTGGAATAATGGAGGTAACACTGGTATGTGACAGAATGGAAGGAGTAAGTGAACACAAAGAGTGAGCCCCTCCTCACTTCTTCCTCTACTTTCTCCAGCATAGCTTGGAAGTTTCTTCTTGGAAGAGATTTCAAAAAGTGTGTAGAACACCATTTCTGGGGCACAGGGAAATGGATAGGAAGCCCTCTTTGCCAGCATTGTGGGATGATTTGTTCACTGCTTTCCCTATCAATATTCTCATTTGCCCAAGGAGGCTAGTGAGTTTCCTCAGCAAAGAGGATGGGAGCTAACTGGGCTATTACATGATAAGAACAGGTATGATGATAGCTCAAGGAGATAGATAAGACCTAGAAAGAACCCACTGCAATCTTTAGCATACCAGTGGCATGTATGCAATAAGAATCACTAGAATTCACTCAGGCCAGTATTGTTTTCTCCATTTTACAGATGATAACACTGAAGCACCTGATGGTTCAACAACGTGTCTCAGGTACTTAGTTGATAAAAAGCATCCAGTCTGACTCAATGATGCACAAGCAAAACCATTGTGTGAGTGTTTCTTAGAGTGTGAGATGAGGATGTCAACTCCTAGTGGGTAGGTCTATGTGAGAACTAATGGATTCATAGTAGAAAGTCACCTTGCAGGGTATTTAAGATGCTGATATCCCATTAGTAGCAATCAACAGCCTTATAATTCCATTAAATTTATGAGAATAGGCTTGGGTGTCAGGAATCTCAAGTGCTCAATGCAGCCGCCCAAGAACAAAATGGCTTTCAGAAATGTACTTAGGTTATCTGAGCCTCAGTGTCCTGAGCTGTAAGGTAGGTATGATTATCATATTTATGCTGAAGATTGTTGGACAGAAGCTGTATGTACAGTGCATATTGACTAAGGAGATAACCTTCATGAACGTTACAGAATTTATGATTCTGATCATTTTTTGGCATTGAGATGAGGTGAGGACTGAGATTTCCCCAATTTGATTTACAATCACATTTCATCATTCTTTTTCACTGTGGTGTGACAGGAAGAAGGACAATAAGTCACACTAAAATTAATCTATTACAAGGCAGGTATACTGTGCAATGGTTTATTTAGTCCATCACAACCTCTAAGGAAAGTATCAATACCATTTTAAAGTTTATGGAACTTGAAGGAACTGAAATGAGGTAATTTTCATACAAGTCTCTGGTTAGAGAGCAGGGAAGTTGGTCTACAGGACACTGCATAAAAGTCACTGTCTCTGTCCTCTTCAACACTGCCTGATCACTGTGAAGAAACTTTTTATTTCCTTTTGTTTCAGCCTTTGGGTTAAACACAAATTCTGCTTTCAAACCTCAAAAGGACACATACAAGATGCGGAGATGTCCTTGTAATTTTCAAATGCACACTGCCTGACCTAAAATGCATTAACTCCGATAAATATAGAGAAACACAAAACACCAGCCCTGCCAAGGTTTCCAGCTGCAAGACTTCCAATTAAAATTTTCTCCTTTTCTTTCCTCAAGTAACATTTCAGCATAGATAACAATTTTACTGTGACATCTTTAATGCCATTAATGATTTGATCTTTCCGCAGAGGGCTTCAAAGCCTGTAGGAGACAGCAATGGACCCAAGGTAGGTAGGTGGAAGGTCACACAGCAGGACTATCTAGTGATTTGAACGTATTAAAGAGAGTGGACCAGAATTGAAGGAACCAGATGAGGGGCACTTACAAAGTAACAGCTGAACACAAACCAACTGCTGAGTTTTTAAATAAGAACTTTGGAAAGAGAAAGCAGGTTTTCAATAACTCTTTGGCTTTATTTTCACAGGCAAAAATCAAACAGATAGTTGAGGCAATCAGTACTGGGAACAGTGCCCTGTACAAGAGTAGATGACTAATCCATTTGAAAAACAAGAATTCAAGCAAAAAAAACCACAAAAATTCTGCTATCAGGAAAATGGAATGAGAAAATTGAAAGCCTTCCTGCATGAATAGTGATCATTATTTGAATAATTGTCTAAACATCCAGATAAACTTTATGTTTGTAGATATGACTTTACTTGGGTTTTAAGAAACCAGAGTCACTGATACAGAAAGAGTCTAACATGAAGATGACTTTATGCTTCCATTATGTACACGTGAAGGCTAACTTCACATTTATTTAATTTGTCCAAATTAGATAGCCTGATGGACTAAAACATTAATTTTTCACCCCCGGAACATTAAAGCTTCATCATAGCCTTTATATTTTTCAAATATAAAGCCATTTAAGACAGACCCCTGTCCTCAAAGGAATTTGCCATTGAACCCCAATGAATACAGTCATAATTCATTAAGATAGTTTTTATCTTTAGGTGAGAGAGCAAGTTCGGCTTTGATTTAGAGTGACTGATTCTGCTCTAATTGCCAACACTCATTTTCCAAGTATATGTGGAGCAAGGCAAGCACATCATCTCCACTGGCTGGACAGCACCAAGCGAAGAGAAAACACACATAAAAAAGGGCAGTAATAATAATAAGAAGAAGAAAATTGGCAGCATTATGAAGTGTATGGGCTCTGCTAAGCACTTTGTATATATACACCATATCAGGGGTGGCCAACAAGACGATTGCGACACACTTTTAAGATAAAAAGTAGATCTTATATACAGAAAAGTTGGCCACCCCTGCACTATATCATGTCATCCTCACTGTTGGCCTGTGAGGTAAGTGATATTATCTCCATTTTATACAAAGGGAAACTGAAATTTCAGTGTTCTAAAAAATCCCATAGAAACCATGTAAAATTAACATAAGATCCCTTCCTTTCCTCTTTGACAGTATCTCGTTTCACTTGCTCTGTGATTTGCTTCAATCCAGCTACCCCTCAGTCATGCTGGTTTCCTTCGTATTGAATTCGTTGAACTCATCATAGGCCTCCTCACCTTAAGGTCACTGAACTCACTCTTCCTCTCTTGACACACTCTCTCTTCCCCGACTTCCACCCCCACATATCTCAATGATTGACTCACTCATCTGTCTCAGATCCTCTCAAATGTTGCAAGTCGGTCTTTCACGGAGCAGGCTTTTCTCTACTCTCCTCAATCCCCAAACTGGCTTCACTTCCCTTCTGATTTTCACCTTCTATGAAGACTCATTGTACCCAGTTCTCCTGCTACCTAAAGTAAGTTAGATGAGAATTATAGTTTCTTTTTTCCAGAAAGTACTCTTTAGAGAAAACAAACCCTTTGCTTTCAAATTCTCTGTTTTTCATTCCAAATGCTATACTGACCAAGGACCCTACCAAGATAACAAAAACCACTCTCAATATTTAAAACAAAACATTTAATAACCAAACAATGGTGACAAAGATAATGGAAATTCCTGGGAAGCCAAACAAGGGACAAGGAGGCCATCTAAAGACTGGCAACAAGAGGAAGTTCCTACCACCCCTAAACAGAATAAAGGAAGCTACAGAATTACTGGATTTGTTCGAAAAGTTAGAATCACAAGAAGCCAAATGAGAAGAAGGGGAACTGAGACCCCTGTGGAGGTTCAGCTATGGCCAGCAATGCCACTTTAGGTAGAGAAGAAGGGAGCAGAATACTTGGGGTCTCCTTTTCTCCAGCCCTCTAATCTCCAGCCACTGTCTCCCAGCCAAGGTCAAGATAACAGTTGCTGTTAGATCAGCACTTCCTGCAGTACTGAGCATAGTACTGGACCATCAGGCAGCGAACCTGCATAGGTACAGTCAGATAGATTGCTGGCAAAGTTACAGTGAGACATTAGGTTTCTGGTAGCTTTAGGGCCCCTTCATGTAGACCTTCAATGTAACCTGACTTTGACATAGCACTGGTAAGAGTTATAATTAGTGACATACGTGTGATTTCTGCATCTAGTATTGTTTTTGCATAATAGTGTCTTTCACTATATTATAAATTCCAGGAAAGCATCTGAACCCTTCTATTGCTATTTCTATAATGCCCAGTCCATAGAAAATCTTTCAGAGTCCTTCTCAGTCAATACCTGGTGAATGAATGAATGAGTGAACAATCCAAGGTTTAGCAACATAGTGATTTATACACACCTCATCGTTACACAACAATCATTATTTATTTGTTGGGGTTAGATCTATTTTTGAACCTCAACTCGTAACCCAAGAAAGCCAAGAACATCCAGTCAATCTCAAGTTTTAAAGGTGTTATTGCCTAGTCTCACAATACCATCACTAATGCCATATCTACAAAATCCCAAGTATTTCTAAGAAACTCAAAGACAATTTAAAAGTTCATTCCATGACAGCAGAAACCATCTCTGCTGAACATCAAGTGAGTAGTGGTAAACTAATCTCGGATGGACGGTATCCTGAAAGATCTCTTTGTTCTGTGTTTCATTGGTTTTTCTAGAATTACCAAATATAAGACCTGCCCTTCCTCATAGCAGATGAAAGTTATTGAAACAAGGCCTTTTGTAGGAGAAATTGCTGCTCAATTGCTAGAAGCCTAAATGGATTTCAGAACTTTTTCATCTATAAGACCCTTAATGAGATGGAGAGCCAGAAATTGGTGACCAAGAACACTTTAAAGATATTAATGAATATAATGCATAATGAAGTAAATAATACCTAGGGTCAGCACCTCTAGCTAAATGCTTAATGATATTCAAAGTTTCTTAATACTTTCAAAGACCCAAGTAGTGTATCTCCTGAGGGCCCTACTTCTTGCAACATGCTTGTCAGAAAATCCTTGATTGTGGCTGGTTTTCCAGAGAGAGGTGGGAATTTCAATTTGTACTGCAATGACTACGATGAGCATGGCTCTGTGCTGGGGGTTGTACACGCATCATGTCAATTGATTGTCATTTACAAGTACAAATGCCTCTTTCCAAAGGTCCATGAATTACCAGTAAATCAGGGTATGATTTGCTTACTTTGGGCTTTATACTGAGCTTTATTTTTTTACATATATAGTACTATTTCTAATCTTTCTAATGGGGCTATAAGTTATGTGTTATTAGTTTAGTATTCAGTTAAGGGAATAGAGATTCAAGGAAGTAGAGCATACAGCCCAAGTCCACAAAGCTAATAAAAAGCAAAGATATAATTAGAAAAAATCTATCTAGGTAATTTTTTAACATTTTATTATGGAAAATATCAGAAGTATTTAAAAGTAGACATCTTGTTAAACTCCACATACCCATATCTTCAATTTCAACATTGCTAGGCTAGCTCAAGTTAATTTCTTTTATTTCCTCACCTCTTTCCCCACTTGTATTTCTTTGAAGCAAGGCCCAAAAATGATAGCATTCATCCATAAATGTTTTAGAACATTTCATCTAAGGTCTTTTGTAATGTCATAACTTTTGGTACCTGTTGATGGAATCGTTTCATGCAGAATTGGTTGTTATTGGGAAATGCTAAAATCTTCCACTTACTTACACTTTTGTCACTGATGGTTTACCCACTTCTGCCTACACACGGATGAGCAATTTTTGTTCTAAAAGTTAAGCAGGATCATTAGCAATGTCCCAATAGCTTATTGAACAGGAACATCATTTACAATGAAGAAAATGTACCTCAAAAATGTGTGTGCTGCATTTTTCTAAATGCCTTTGTCTTTAATATAAGAGCCGCCGGAGTGGAGGGAAATAACCAAGGGAAAATGCCATGATTGTTAAGAACTAGAGGGTTTAATTGGTGATATTGTAAGAGGAAATTAAAAAAAAAACTGTAAAATATTTAACTGTAAGAACATGCTAATGAAAGCAACACAGGAATTTAAGTATCACTTCTACTTACCGCTGTGGATACTGATATCTTGGCAAATGAGTGTTTAAGAGTAAGAATGCAGAGCAATTAGCAGAAAATCCACATATGACATCCCTTGGGAGTTTTTTGGAACCAGATCCATTTATCCTTAGTTTCTTCCTTAAAAAAAAAAAATATGTTCTATCTCAAATTTAAAAAAATAAAATAAAATGATTGTTTTTTTCTAATAAGTAAATTCTCGTTGATTCTGATCACTAAAATTAATGAGCTGTTAAAAATTCACAGAAATTGTTTTTAGTCTTAAATGGCTTCTTGTAAAAGGCAATGCTGTGTGTGACTCTTTTCAGAAGATTGGCTTAGATTTTACTTTTCACAAGGAAAAACACTGCATACGATCTTTTCTGTTATAGAACAAGCTAAACAGCAGGCTCTATTATGTGAATATCTGCATTTTTAACACATGATATACCTGCAAAATCTTATCCTTCTTTTCTTAAAGAGATTACTTTTCCAGAGATTCAATGAGGGTTTCTTTCTTTCTTTTTTTTTTTTTTTGCAAAGTTTTATGTACACTGGCAGGATCATCTACATTGCCATATGGGACTTTCCTTATTTATTTATTTTTATTGTTTATGACAGAGAGAGAGAGAGACAGTGACAGAAAGAGAAAGAGGGCAGGGAAAGAGTCCAGAGCAGTCTCCATAGTTGTACATCATCCGACAGTTTTATTCCACACAGGTGGGCAGGGGGTGGGGTGGCAGAGGATAGAAACCGGGCCAGGGACCTCCTACATGGGAGGCATGCCCCCACAAGCTGGGGGCCAAACCGGAGGCCTCCAACATCAGAAGTTTGCCCTGGCAAGAACCAAACTGGGGCCACACCCCAGTTCAACATATGGGTCCACACGAGACTGGGCTGGGATTCAATCCTTGGAACCCAGGGCTGCAAGGCGAGGGCTGAGCCATCCCAGCTTCCCCTTGGACTCCTCTAATTTTAGAGCTACATGTTGTCAGTTGTCAATCCATGCACAGTATTGCTCAAGGGAATGTTCTGTGCCTAGGTCTCAGGGTCATGATATGAGCTTTGCAAGTACCCTTTCAGTCTTCAAAGGGTTCCCATATGCAGAGCTCCCACAGGAATGCTAATGTAAGTGCGGAAATATCTTATTTTTTTCTTTTTCAAAAATGTAAATAGTTTTTTGAATTATAATTTACATTTCATAAAACTCACTCATTTTATGGTGCAATTAATAATTTTTAGTGAATTTACCAAGAGTTATGCAAGCATCACCACCATCCTATTAATAGAAAAATTCTATCAACTCACAATAATGGATAATTGTCTGATGCAGAGGCTAAAATTTTCTCCCAACTATGTCTTCAATGCCAATAATATTTTTAATTTTTCAGGAGTCAGAATTGTTGCAATTTATCTACATGTTTTATTTATTTATTTATTTATTGTTTCTGTCTCTCTTAAACTTTCTTGTTTAGGGTCATGAACAAATTTTATTTTATTATTTTTTTTACTCCCTTTTATATCCTCTGTGAATTATTAGCAATACCTTTATTTATGTTGCTATTGTTAATATGAATATTATTATTTTAGTTATTGGTCTAAAGTTTATAGTATTTATCTCTGCATTATCTATCTTCAAATAATAGTATCCTACTTCATATACACTATTAAAAACTTACAATACTTTATTTTTAGTTGCTTTTGAGCCATCCCTTCTGCTATCAGTATCTTTAACTTTATCTCTGCATATTTTATAAAACCACAATTTGTAATTATTTTAAATTCAATCATTCAATTTTCATTTATAGAAATTTTAAAGTAATAATTTTGAGTTAATCCATATTTTACCATTTTCAATTATTCACAATTTATCATTTCTGGCACATTGAGTTACTTTCTCTAGATTTGTGTTTCTAACTAGTGTAATTTTTCTTCAAGCTAAATATGTTTCATTAGCATATTATGCATTGCAGTCTTCCTGATGAAAAAAGTTCTCATATTTGGCTTATTTTTCTTCTTCTCTCTCTTTTATTTTCTGGATCTTTGGTTACATATCTGAGGGCTGTCTTGGAAAAATACAACCACAAATGTTTCTATTTCTCATATCTCGTGGCTGGATACTTTTGGGACAGCACTCGTGTATTAGACCACTTAATATTGTCACATTGGTCATTGAAGATTGATTTTCCTTTTTTCTTTTTCTTGTTTTTTTGTTTTTTTGTGGGTTTTTTTTTTGCAGAGGAAGCAATCTTTTTTTTTTCCTGTCTGTGCTATAATTTAGATAGTTGTTACTGCCATATCTTTAAGTTCATAAATCTTTGTTTCTATAATGCTTAATTTGCTGTTGAACCTATTAACAAATATTAGATTTTAGGTTTTTAGATATATAATATCCATGTGCATGTTTTTTAGGTATCTATTCTTCCATTTCTCCTATTTTTATGTTCATTGTTTTTCTTCAAATATTTGAATATATTTATAATAGCTCTTTTAAATTTGAGGGGCAGGTTATCATCAACTGTCATTTTAGTGTTGGTTTCTACTGTCTTATTTGTTTTCTTTTAACTATCAGTAACATATTTGTGTTTTACACATGTCTTGTGGTATTGTTTGGGTAGTGGACACCGTGGTTGTCATTGGTAGACATACAGATTCTATAAGTTCTTGTACCTTGAATTGTGTTTGCAAGCAATTTATTGGATTTCAGACCAGCTTATCTATGTGAGGCTTAGTTTCTTGTTTTTATTATATTTTATAAATCTAGGGTACATCTAAATAGTCATCATCTTAGAATTACTTTATCTCTACTCTTATAGTATATCCTTTCTGATTTTCATACAAAGTGACTTATGTATTCAGTAAGGTTTCGGCACTTTGACTAGTCAGTGATCAAGTATTCCCAAACCCTGTGATACTGACAATAATTGTTCAACTTAAATCTCTATAGTTGATATTCTGTCTCCAGTAATTATTCTTTCCAGGCCCCTTGGGATCCCACCCTATCCATACAGAGTTTGGTATTCAAAAAAAAATAAAATAAAGAGGAATCTTAAAGATATTTCTCAAATTCTTTTTCTGCATAAAATCCTCCTCTCTCGTACTCACTCCTGCGAATTCCAGCCGTCTCACCATTACCAATCCCCCATCTCTATCTTTTCAGTTCAAGAAGATTCCCATCCTCTCCTTGGGTTTTGCTCAAGTTGGGAGTTTTCAAAATACATTGAATGGTATTTTTAATATATTAAAATTAGATGTCATCTCGCCAGTAAAACTCACTGACCAAGTTGTATAATGTACCCAAAATTTCTTTCCAAGACAACAAAGAGAAATTCCACTATGTGATAGTAAATATTCCTTATTGAGAAAGAGTAAATGTGTTGTATGAACAAGCTATACTTGTCATAGTAAGTCAATAAAATGTTTACTATATAACAAAAACAAAATACCGTATTTTTCACTCATAACACTTCCCCCCCCCCCCAAAAAAAAGTGGAGGGAAAAGTGTGTGCGTCTTATGGAGCAAATACTGCAAAGAAGAGTGCATGTTGGGGACCTTAATGATGCTGTGGGGAAGCCTGCAGCCAGATCAGAAAGCAGGGACTGCATGGAAGGAGAACGGGTCCAGGCAGGTCAGGTGCGTCTTATGGAACAAAAAATACGGTAGTTATTCAAGTCTAGAACCATGCATTGAATAGATATATGAAATAATTGTCATTCAATTTGGAATATTATATATTCTTAGATCAATCTGAATTCCTAGTTGGATAAAGAGTCATTGACATAAATCAGACCATTTTTTTAAAGATTTATTTTATTGTTTTTGACAGAGGCAGAGAGAAAAGAGAGAGCCCAGAGCAGTCTCCATAGTTGTACATCATCAGTTTTCAACATAGTTTTGTTCCACACAGGTAGACAGAGGCCACGCCTAGCAGGAACTGGGCTTGGGGCTTCCAGCATGAGAGGCACACCCCTCGAGCCAGGGACTGAACCAGGGGGTGAGAACCATGGAAAGCACATTCCACTTCAGCACATGGGTTTGCACAGGTCAGGGCCAGAATTCAATCCTCGGTCCCCAGGGCTGCAAAGTGAGCGCTTTACCCACTGAGCCATCCCAGCTTCCCCAAATCAGACCATTGTAAAGAAAGAAGTGAGCTTTCTGCTGATGAGTAAAGTACATCCTAAAGTTAAATGGATGACATTTCCTAAAGAACTCTCAAATCATTCCCTTAATTATTGGACTATTTGTGTTTCCAGTTAGCAAGACACAAATAAAAATTCCATAAGGAAGGAAGAAGTAGCCTGAAGACATAAATAAAGAGATAGAAGTCTATCAAATGATATCAGTGTGCCTGAGCTAAAAATGCTTAAAATTGAAGATAAAAGAGGAAAACTACACAATTTAACTTTACTTATATTGCATGCAAACTAGTACAGTGAAGATGTAAACCTGCAAACATTCATTAATCTATTTACAGTTTCTGCACCAGATTCAGACTTATAGCATTTTCCTCGTGGTAAAGCTTCTCCTTAGAGGATGTAGGAAGGTATGAGTTCCCATGGGCTTGCCTTTGATTCAGTTAAAGTTGTAAATCAAGATCTGGATTCCCAAAACCATTGACTGTTAGATTTATGTGGATTTAAGTGAAATAGTTTCTTGGATGCCATCTTGTATTGCATCTGGATAGTATATTTTACTCTTGAAACTCTTCCTCGGGGTGTATCTTGAAGAGTTCTACTCTATTTCTTACCATACATTTTATTCTCTATATTTTCATTTATATAATAATTTACTTTTTATTCCACATTTGAAGCTTTCAAATGTAAATTTATCGTAAAGCATAAAAAGATGAAATCCAAATACTTTTTATAAAATATCTATTTTTTCATTTGAAATAAAGTGAGAGAATTGGGGAGGGCCTAGAGTAGTCTCCATAGTTGTCTATCACTAGTTGTGATATGGTTTCATTCCATGAAGGTGAATGTGGGACCGTGTGAGGCAGGAACCAAACTGGGGGCCTCCCTCATGGGAGGCAAGAACCTTCACTACCATCCCAGTAGTTACTAATTATGCCACAGTTCAGCATATGGGTTTGTATAGGCCAGGGCTGGGATTCAATCCCCAGACCTCATAATTACAAGGCAAGTGCTGAACCTGCTGAGTTATCTCAGCATGGCCCAAATATTCTTAAAAGATTGGAGCTTTTTGCTTTATTTCAAAGCTAAAGTAACTGATAGCCTTGCAGATATTAATAGCAACCACTCTTGTTTTAAGTTTCATAAAAGAGTTTGCACGTGACAGACCCTGAAATTATGCTCTAGGTTGAAAAACATATTTACTCTTCAAAGACCTTCTGACCCTCAGTTTCTTAATTAGTAATTTGGGCACAATAAGAGTGCCTGCTCTGACCTTGGGCGAATTATTTAAAATTGCAACCAGGGAAGTAATGAAATTGAAATGCAAACACAATTAGGAGTGATCCCAGAGTCTGAACATTATCTCATATGATGTTCAGAAGCATTCTGAAATACAAATCCTAAAGAAATTACAGCTAATATGAGCTATTCAAAAATTAAAATGTAGAAAAGGTAACACATTTTTTTAAACTTCTGTCTATTGGTTAGGTGTACCTCTAATAATTCTAAAATGTGGAGAATTTAATGGTAGGGATCTTTCTATGACTATTCAGTGCCAGGAAGTGCCACATATTCATTGTCTATGGGGGTTGACAAGCTTGGAAAATCAGATATTATCTTGAGAATATTTCTAAAGACCCATCAAAAAAAATCCCTTTATTTTAAAAGAAAGTATTAAAGTGAAATCATGCATGACTTCAAAATATATTCAGGTTTTTCTACAGTGTATAACAATAGGAAATTTTATCAGATTACATTTTCAATAAAAAAGAGTTTGAATGAGTTTGATGTGATTTCTATTTCAATCATAAGGGTGACCTACACAGGTATCTCCTTCTTCGATCATTTTATTCCTGCTCTTGCCATCTGTATTTTAACCTGTTAATATGTGGGTGAACTTGAGGAAAAGCAAATCAGTTTGAACTTTAATATAAAGTCCTTTTTAAAGTAGGATCAAAATAGTACTATTTCCAATACTATAAAGAATGTGGATTTCAAGATTCAAAAGCATGTGTCATTCCCAGCCACCAGGAAAAAAAAAATGATAATGTGACCACTGCTTGAATGATAATTTTATCTATGTAGCTGCTTTCTGTCCTCTTGCCTTCCCTGTATATTACGACTTCTGCCCAAAGATATATGTTTAGCCACGCTGTTTTAATATAACATATTAAACTTTAAAATAATTCAAGGACAAACAGTGGACTTCAGCTCACTGTAGGATGCCACATCTTCTTGCATCATTTCCCTCCGGTTTTAGCAGCTATTTTACCACTAAACCAGAAAAAGAAGGAATTATGCAGGAAAATTGTTATCAGCTGCTACCCCTGCTGGATCACAGAACCCAGAGTATAATCACCTCCCTAGTGATGCTTCTGAGGGCTTGGACCAAGCCATTAACCACTGCTAACACAGAAGGGAAGAAATGGAAAGGAGCAGAATGGTTCTCAGACATCCCAGAAGACTTCTATGCACACTTTTATATTTTAAATGCAGATGTCTAAGGTCTGTCTCCAGAAATTCTTATTAAGTGGATTTAGAATAAAATCTAAGGAGAAGTAGGGATGGCTCAGTGGGTTAAGTGCTCACTTTGCAGCCTTGCGGACCAAGGATCAAATCCCGGCCCCAGCCCATGTGGACCCATATGCTGAACTGGGGAGTGCCCCCAGTTCAGTTTTCACCAGGGCGAGACCCCGGCCCAGTTCCTGCCCTGTGCAGCCCCAAGCCCACCTGTGGAATGAAACTATGTGGAAAAACCAATGATGTGCAACTGTGGAGACTGTTCTGGGTCCTCCCCATTCTCTCTGTCTCTGTCTCTCTCTCTCTCTCTGTCAAAAACAATAAAAATAAATCTTTAAAAAAAATCAATCAATCAATCAACAGCCAAGAGTCGTCAAAATTTTGAGAAAAGCATCAATTATAAAATAGTCTAAACCTGAGAAAGAAAACAGAAAAACAAAAATTAAAAAGATACTGTAATAGTCTCAGAGAGTTAGAAGACACTGCAGCCATGAAACAAAAACAGACTATAAAAAATATTCAGGGGAAGCCGGGATGGCTCAGCGGGTAAAGCGCTCGCCTTGCAGCCCCAGGGTCCAAGGATTGAGTTCCAGCCCTGGCCGCCCTTGAGGACCCATATGCTGATGGGATGAGCTTCCCGTGGGGGAGGCCCTCAGTTTAGCCCCAGCTTGTGGGGGCATGCCTCCTATTCTGGAGGCCCTGGATGGCTCCCACCCTGCGTGGCACCCCACCCACCTGTGTGTAATGAAACATTGTTGAAAACAGATGACATACAACTATGGAGACTGCCCTGGGCCCTCCCCCTCTCTATGTCTGTCTTTGTCTCTGTCTCTCTCTCTCTCTGTCAAAAACAATAAAAATAAATCTTTAAAATAAAATCTAAGACTAGGAATTTTTAACATGCTCAGATATTTGTATCTGAATTACTGCCTGAGTTATACAATTGGCTTCTGGTTCTTAGCATATCTGATCAGACACAACAATAATTAAATAAACTTGACATTTGGAATGTCAAGACAGACCAGATATATCTAGGGACTTGTATATACTAAGCACTTTATTTTGAAAATGAATGTACTAATAAATGTAGGATGAGTTGTGTATGCTTTTCTCGTTGTATTTTATTTGTGTAGAGTTACACATATTTTGGAATTTTCAAGGTACTGCTTTCCAGTTTGAGTCTTTTGTTATACCCTGACCCACTCATAATCACTGATGTCTAGTCTAGTATGTATTTCTATAACAACCAATGGAAATCACTATCTTACTTTATATTTACTTTATAATCAAATCTCCATCACATCTCTGAATTAGATACTCCAAAAATCCTAAAGCTGTTTGATTCTATTGCCATTTTCATAAAGGAAGTGATGAGTTTTTAGCTGATTCCTGAAGGATCGTGGAACATTCCTACATTGAAAAGGAAGATGTGAGGATATTGGATACAAGGGAAAAGATATAAAAAATTATATAGCCACAAAGATGATTAAAAAAAAAAGATCCAAGAGAAAGAGTTTGATATGGGGAAGAATAGAGATTAAATATTCTTGGTTACATTATTGAAAGGTTGAATTTGTGATACCGAGCATTCAGGTGGATATGCCCAGGAGTGGAGGAGACATAAGACTAAAGTATTGAAAAATATTGCCTGGTATTTTCAATCAGATAAGTGGATCAGATTTAAATCATTCAGAAAGAGGTTAGAGAAAAAGACTGAGGACAGAGCACTATAGAACAGAAACATGGGAGGAGGGAGAAAAAGGAATGCCATTCCCCTCCTTTAACAAACCAGCCTTTTCCTCTTAACCTGCCCACCTGCCACCTCTTCCCTAAGGCCTTGTCTAGTCTGTGACTATGATGATATAAGTTTAAATCAAGGTACACGTGGCAGAGCAGACCACAGAGTATGGGAGCTGAGGGAGAAGGACAGACATCACAATTAGGAAATGGTCATGCAGTAACTGGTATTTTAGCTAGTTATATGCTACTTTCTCTTTTATTCTGAGCCAGAAGTTTCTTACAATCAGTAAGTTTATCTCCCCTTATTTAGTCATCCATTTGTTCATTCAAAAGGATTCACTGAAATCTTCTCATGGAGACTTCTACAGAGTGACACGTATGACAGCCAATGGGATGCACTCACTAAAGACAAACCTTCCACATCCAGGCATCTTTCAGGTAGTGACATAGAAAGCCATCACTGTGGACAGTACTACCGCGTGCTCAGTGGGGTGGGTGCCCAGAGAAGCGTCTGACAGGGTGTCTTGTGGACAATAGGCATTGAGTAATTGAGGGCAGGGTTCATTGGATGGGTCAGTGTGGGTTTGAAAGAAGTTAAGATGGTGGGGCATGCATGATAGCAAGAGAAAATGGGTTTGTGCCATTTTGGGTGACTTTCACTCTATTTTTATATGCGTAAATTCAAAATCTTCAGGGAGATGACAGCATCTAACAAAGTGAATATTTTCAAGGATTCTTGACCTCCTTCAAATCCAAACAGGTTCATTAGATAACAAATTACTTTTGATACTTCCTTTCTTTCACATTCTTAGCTCTTCATTCACTAAATTTAATGATTTCTGTATCTTATATGCAATGTATACTTCTATTTAACTGTTGTTTTTAAACAGTGTTACTCTCTGTTCTAACACAAGTGTGTTAAGCCCAAATTTATCAGCTCTACTGAAAAATAAATTCATCTCTGATTCCCAGTTTCTTAAAATTTTAGATCTATCTATTCAATCAATAAAAATGCAGTAAAAAAATCACTCTTTTGACAATGCTAGCTTTCTAACGTCTGGACTTTTAACTACTGTCAGGCTGTTTGCTGCAGTTTTCACCAGAAATTTTACTGAAAGCTTTGGTGTTTCTTTTGTATTTTTCCCCTAAGTAGATTATACTCTTAAAATAATAATAATTCAGGCTTTTTACTTCTGCATAAATCCAAATAGATAGAAATATTCTTCTCCAGAACTCTTACTATCTATGAAAGCTTTAACATTTTCATTTAAACATAATACAAATTGGCTCTTGGTATAGTTTTTGCTCTTGTGGATGAGTTAACACAACTATTCCTCAGATAAAACGAGGATAATATTAAGCTTCACCCATCATTCCCTAGTGCCTGGAGTGAGCTAAATCTGCCTTTCCTCTTAGCACTAAGAAATCTGTGTAAGGCACAGTGAGTATTTTAATAAGAATAAGCACGCACATTAAGTGCAGGGTGGGATTCAAACTCAGAAGACTTGGGGCTGAGCAATTTTATCTAGCATGGAACTGGACTCTGTGATACCTGAGTTCCTCTTTGGCACCAGAAATGACCACTTCTTGATAGTGAATTCAAGCTTATGTTATGTTATGCTACAATAGGGGTTCATAATGAGTCACATCAAGTTAGATACTGTGAAACTCTGGCTGTATTCTTATGCTATGTTATCTACACTCTCAAGACACAGGATTTAGGGGAAGCCGGGATGGCTCAGCGGGTTAAGCGCTCGCTTTGAAGCCCTGGGGACCAAGGATCGAATCCCAACCCCGGCCTGTGCAGACCCATGTGCTAACCTGGGGTGTGCTTCCCGAATGTGGTGAGGCCTCCAGTTCAGTCCAAAAAAAAAAAGACACGGGATTTATAGTGTTGTGTTGAATATCTTTGAGTCCTCTAAAATCCTATAGTCTCTCCTTCCAGTGTCCTCGACCACTTAATTTTCTCCTTGACTCCAATCAAGGTGTCATAGCATGAAAAAAATGTCCTCCACACACTTCCTCTTTTCCCTCCTATCCTTGAGCTTTACTATAACCTTCTTAGGGTCCATTTTTCCTTGTTTTCTGAGCTAACTTATTAAGATGACAGAGAGTGCATAGAAAATTCTTAGCTGCCACCTGAAAAGCCTTGAGCGAGTCACTTTATCTTTCAAAAACTCCATTTCTAATGTGCAAAATGGGAATAAAAATGCCCTCCCCTGCCTCTGTAAATCGTATTTAATTGGACTTCGTGACTGTATTAGTTTCCTAGTGCTGCTATAACAAATTATCACAAACTGGGAGGTGCAAAACAACAGAAATGTATTATCTCACAGTTCTTGAGGCCAGAAGTCTGAAATGAAGGTGTTGATGGGGCCACATTCCCTCCAAAGACTGGGGAGTAGAAATCCTTCTTTGTCTCTTCCAGCTTCTGTTGTCTGCCAATGTCTGCCTCTGTGGTTGCATTACCTGGTCCTTTACTCTGTGTCAAAACTCCCTCTACCTCACTCTTCCAAGGACACATGTCATTGGACTTAGAGGCTACGAAGTAATCCTAGGTGAATTCCTCATTTTAGGTTCTTAATTGAATTATATCTGCAAAGACCTTTTCCAAGTAAGGTCACATGTACAGGGTCTAGGGATTAGGGCATGGGCATGTCTTTTTGGAGGTCACCATTCAGACCCTACACCCAATGCCATTTTCATATGACTGAAGAAATATTTTATTTTGTATTAATAATTTAAAAACAGTATAGGTAGCTTCTTAAAGAATTTCAGGGGAAGCTGGGATGGTTCAGCGGGTTAAGCACTCACTTTTCAGCCCTGGAGCCTGAGGATCAAATCCTGGCTCCGGCCCAGGAGGACCCATATGCTGAACTGGGGAGTGCCTCCAGTTCAGTTCTTGCCGGGGCCTATGCGAGAGGTTCCAGGCCCAGTTCCTGCCCTGTGCAACCCCACACCCATCTGTGGAGTGAAACTATATGGAAAACTAATGCTGTCAACTGTGGAGACTGCTCTGGACCCTCCCCCTTCTCTCTGTCTCTCATTGTCTGTCTCTCTCTCTCTGGCAAAAAACAATAAAAATAAATCTTAAAAAAAAAAAAAGAATTTCAGAAGATGCTTATGTTTCATAGATTACTTGAGTCCTAAGTTTCGTAAAGTAAGAAGTATCCCACCTTTTGCAAAATGACAACCATTCAGTTATTTATAGAACTGGCTATATATAGTGAAGTAACTTCTTTTTTTTCTGTTAAAAAATGTGCTCATTTATTCTATGTGTACTTACTTATAAGTTGTCAACTAAACACTAAGTTAGATATTAGGAACTTCCAAAAAAATCTGGTGGTTTGTTGCAGATTAAGTGTATCGGTACACTTTCAGTGAATTATGTAGGAGGTTATAATGGTCTTGGAGAAGATTGGCTTCACAGAGCCATCGTTTTTATTAATTCCTTACAGCCTGATTGTTTACAATAAGACTTTGTATTTAGAGTGGCAAACACATATAAATGAAGTGTAGATGTCATGATTTTTGCTTCATATTCCTAGATATTGAATACTGCGAATGCATGTATCTAATATGCTGAAAGCTCATGGATTTGGTAACCTTATTGCATTTCTAGGTTTTTATTAATAAACAACAGACATCACACCATGATAAGAACTTCATCAAATCTCTTGTCCACTGACCAGAGTGCCATATTACTTTGTTTTGACCTTCTTGACATTTTCATTCTATTGGACTTAACCAAGAAAATCTAAATTACATTTGCAAGTCAAAAGCCAGGAAGCATTTCTCAAAAATTAATGCTATCTACCGAACTTCTCTTCATCTATTTCTATTGTCATAAATATTTGTCTGGCAATTGCCTTCATTAACTCTGGCTCCTGGTTCCTCCTGCCTGTATATGCAAGAATAAACAAAATCCATAGCTCCATGATTTCAAATAAACAGGTCCTAGACCAAAGTATAATAAACATTTCTGCGTCAAGACAACAGATGAACTGCATGAAACAGAAAATTTAGATTTTTCTGCTCTTTTATCAAAAAAATGCACAATGTGGAAAGAACATGGGCTATTTAAATAATAGCAGGGGAAGCAGGGATGGCTCAGTGGGTTAAGCGCTCACTTTGCAGCACTGGGGACCGGGGATCAAATCTTGGCCCCGGCCCGTGCGGACCCATATGCTGAACTGGGGAGTTCCCCAAGTTCAGTTCTCTCTCTGTCTCTGTTTCTGTCTCTGTCTCTGTCTCTCTCTCTCTCTCTCTCTCTCAAAAATAAATAAATAAATAAATAAACAAACAAATAAATAAATAAATAAATAAAAATAACAGCAATACCTGACCACACCAAAGTTGTTAAACTTCACCAATTGCCAGGTGACTTGTGTGCTATTTTCCACGTGGGGTCCTAAACTATTATGTAGATGAATCCAATCAAATTTGGCTCTTTCAAAATAATATTTTCCTCGATCACTGTTTCACATTTGTTCTGATGTAGACAGTCCCGCCCCTGGTAAGCCCCGCTCCTTCCTTTTTCTCAAGTTCTCTGCTTCTCACAGACGGGGACCTCTGAGCCATTGGCTGTGGAGCTGAGCTGGAGACTACAGACTATTTCTCTGGGTGACACTTCTACTATGGGAGCTGACCATCTGGTGCTGGGCGAATGTTTAGTGCTAGGGATAGTCGTGTTTTGGGCTTGCTTCTTCCAGTGTAGAATCATGCTGCCTTATAGGCCAGGGCAAGGACTGCTGAAGCCCTATCCCCCTTGCCCTTTATTCCCTATGGGGCTGTGCCCAGGTAAAGCCTCTGCACAGGTGGGGGCTGTGAAGAAGAAAGGAACCCCACATCGTGGCCACAAGGATCTGAAACGTAGTTCCAGCAGCAGGGAGCTAGAAGCAGAATAAGAACTGCTGACATCCTCCCCTCCTGTTTAGTTAGCGCCCCAGCTGTGAGTGGCAGGGAGAGGAAGCCCTATGCTCTTGGTTGAACCGGTTTGGAGTGGAGGCCTCATCTCACAGAGCTAGGAGAAGGGAGGGAAGTGCTGGGTACTGATGCACACACCGGTCTCACCAAGTTCTAGTGGCTTTTCTTGTATAAATGGTGCTTCATTGGCTTCTGGCCTCCAGGACTATTTTCCAGAGATGCTAGATGGTTCTGTTTTTAGAATTCCCAGCAGTTTCACCAGGGAACAATTTGGTGGTGCTACCTCACTATCATGTCTTAATAGAACTTGGTACTGAGATGTATTTGTATAAATAAAAAGAAAGGTTCAGAAGATTACTAGAATTACAGTCCATGTATAAAGACACCAGACACAGTGATTTGAAAATGTCATTTTAAAAAGGTAATATTTGCTAGAGCAACAAAATATATATAGCACCCAGTAATAAGTCTAACAAAAGACATAAAAATCTCCTGTTGCTCAAATCAAAATATTATATTGACACACATTAAAGAAAATAATAAAACTACAACCTTGATATAGAAGACTGAAGATCATGTAGATGTCAATTCTCTCAAAATTGATTTATATTTTAATATAATTTCTACTTAAAGTCTGATAGGAATTTCCAAGGAACTTGATAATCTCATTCTATATTTGATATAGATTAGCAAATGAGAAAGAATAGCAAAGATACTCTTGAAGAACATGAATGGGGAAAATAGCCTAACCAAAATCAAGATTTATTATAAAGCTTTTATACATAAAAGTGTGGTATTGATGGATTAGGAGAACAGAGCATGGGGACATAATAGGAGGATATTTTCAAAAAACAAACCAGAGCTTTGTAGAAGATATTTGCCACATGTAGATTTTTTTTTTAAAGGTAGTTCAAATTTGAACTGCATGAAACTGCTGTTATTCAATGTTTTTTTCCTATGTATACAATAATACCAGTTTCTTCTGATCTAGTGATATAACTCAACTAAATCATTAATAAATACAAATAACAATCAAAAATTCTTTTTTTAAAAAGTAGGCAAATAGGGAATTGACTTTGCCTAGAGGTAGCAGGTAAAATTTGGCAAAACAAACAAACAAAAAACACCTCATAAACTCTTTTCTCAATCAATAATTTTCTGTATATAGAAGGGCAACAACATATGCAGATGCCAGGAGTAGTAAAAAAATATATGGGTCTGAGTTTAATGTTAAACCCACCGAAGCTTTTGCTAAGTAATAAAGGAGATAGCTTTTTTCTGCAAGAATACTATTCCTGCCACACTTTCTAGATTATCATTATCTATTGTTTTAAAGAGAGAATATGCAAATAGCTTTCCATGTAAATAATGTCAACCACAAAAAAGAAAAAGAAAAACCTCTGTAATTTTATTAATTGCATCCTGAAGAACAACTTCCATCTTCTGTTTTGAACTATGGGGTATGAAATCATCCACGAATATTCCTTTCACTAATTAACTGTACTCAAACTTGTCACATACTTTCTGAAAATATAACACTGCTATATATTCAGTATCTGTTTTGAGATAATGTTCTTCTGCCTTTAGCTTGGAGGTATTTCCTTCTAGGTCACAGACATGAAGATTACTGGATCATTTGATATATCACTCTTTAACTCCATTTGAGACTTTTTTTTTACTCTTCAGAGTACTAAATAATGAAGCACAACAAGAAGAAATTTAGAAAAATAAAATGTCAACTCAAACCCTGAGTGTTTTTTTTGTTTGTTTGTTTGTTTTCTGTCTGACTTCTTACTAGAAAATCATTATAGGTCCACTTATATCTTACACAAAGGAAAATATAACTATAATTATACATCTACTGTATAATACAGAAGACTTACCACATTTACTTGAAGTCATTTGAGGAAGATATCTGTTCCTGCATTTGAATATTCTGGAAACAAGTAGGACATTGATGATCAGGAATTGCATAGCAATGGTTTAGAACCCTTGCCTTAATAGGCAGCAACAAGGTAGCCAAATCCTGGGGTCTGCAAACTTGCCAGTATTTGAAAAATATCCTAACTGAAATAATTATTATGCCACTCACATATTATACACACTTACCAAAATTATATTTATTTGCTTTTGGCTGGAAAACCAGTGTGAAATATTCAATGCTCCCATTTTGACTAGATATAATTAAAATGAGATAATATATTAATAATGAGTATATCCAATATGACTATAGTTTGAGAGACAGAGATAAAAGGCAACAACAACAACAAATCATCGGCGGGGAGAAGTGAAATTTTGATAACCATAAGGCTAACATGGAACCAGTCACTTCTCAATGGCAAGACTTTCTTTGAACTGACACATGCCCTTACATAGTGCATTAATGTCCTTAGTGTGGCTTCAAATGAGCAATAGGTATCTCTATCTAATCAACTGGCATGTGCAGGATGGAACACTTGCTCCTATGATTTCTTATTGTATTCTTATTTAGGTGACCACTGTAAGTCTTCTCTACAAAATTTGAATGCATATGGCATATCTCCTGAATTGGCAGTAAATGGGACTTTGGTTAAATCTTAATATAAATGCTCTAGGCATGAATGACTTTTTAGGTACCAGTGGGAGTCAAGGCAGTGAATTGTTTTGTATGTCACATTGTCATGCAGTCTTTCTTTTAACACAGAACTTTTCAAACATGCCTTTCCAATGTGGTAAAATTCTATCTAGCCAATTTTGCACTATCAGACTTGTAAGAGAAAATTAAACTTATTTACAGGAGACTTGGAGAATGTGTGTCTTCTGAAAGGACACGTGCAGATTGTTTTTTTATAGAAGAAATCTTTTGCATTTCCAAGATGATGGTGAAACTCCACTCCTTCACCCGGGGCCTGATTCACGGGACATATTCGCGTGTGGATGGTTTAGTCCACGCCAATCAAGAGCGAGAAGAAGGGCAGGGAACGTGCCCAAGTGCTTTGGTGGTGTGGGGGTTGCCTCGTGGTTGGCAGAGCATTTACAAACTCAAAACCCAAGTGTTGCTTGGGCAGCCATTTTGAAATGATAGAAATGATTGTGCTGTTCGTCTTTTTCAGATAATTCACTCAGCATTTTGGCAAAGCATAATGGATTCAACCGCCAGAAGCAAGAAGTCTACCTTTTGCCGATCATAATCAGTGACAGTGGGAACCCTCCCCTGAGCAGCACCAGCACCCTGACCATCCGGGTCTGTGGCTGCAGCACTGACGGTGTCGTCCAGTCCTGTAATGTTGAAGCTTACGTCCTTCCCATTGGACTCAGTATGGGCGCCTTAATCGCTATATTGGCGTGCATCATCTTGCTGCTAGGTACGTATTTCCTTCACAGCCTTATGGTCACCATTTTTCTGGTTCATACGTGTCAGTAAGGACAGCAAACCTTGTCCCAGGGAGATGTCAGCATTCTTTTAGGGAAGAGGAACTTTCTTTCATGTTTCTCCAAGCTTTGACGTCACTCAGATCAGGTAGAGGCAAAGGGTTGTGATAGTAGTAGGTGCCCAATTGGAGAGGACAATTCAGTGCCTTTTTCTAGACCATCACCAGTGACAGAACAGACTAAGCACACAGTGGTGGAAATGGGGTTGGCCCTTCATGTGGTTACAGCAGCGCCTCATGTAAAGGAGGCCTTGCAGAACGGATGCACACCAGTTTACTGCAATAAGAGCCTCACTTGTGTGCAAAATGCACTTTCTTCTAAACAGTGCATAGATTGGGTTGCCAAGTCCATCTGATTGCAAAGTGCGGAGAGATAAAAGCAAAAACAAAAGAGAAAACAAAAACTAGATTGTTTCCAAAGTAACATAGTCTTCCTCAGATAATTTTTCTTGATAGTAAAATCAAATTATCATGAAGATTGCACATTAAAGAAAGGTCTTTGTAACTTTTCCATTAAACATCCAATTATAAAAATGAGATTAGATCATAGGAAGATCTGCAAAAGGCTAGTTATATCTTATCCTGTTTCAATAAAGATGATGCCACGTACCACTTCCTTGTTGCACCTGTGAAGCTGAGCCGGTGCCCTGGATTGAGCGTCATTTCCAGATAATTTGATCCCGTTACCTCAAGTTTGAGTTGGCTGGACTGGGTAGTTGGGTACCTGCTCCTCTTCTTTTCAGGTCCTCTAGGCCGACCTTCCCAGGTAGAAGGGCTCCAGCCATCACACAAGATAAAAACTTTCCCATACAGATTTGACATTCATCTTGATGAATTAACTTATTCTGGGAATGAACATTATTTGAATGAAGGAAGTCTTGAAGAACTGATAAGACACAAAATATACTAGATATGATCCATTCTGCTCCTTTTGTTAGTAAAATAGAGGGTGGAACCAAAGGTTAATAGATGACTTGCCCAAGATACACAGCGAGTTACATAGTTATGCTACCACAACTGTTTTCTACTTTTGTGTCGTTCACTCTAAAACTTATAGCAGTAGTCCGTGCAGCTTTCAGCATGCATAGATACACACTGAGTCTTTTAACCCAGCTTCACCACCATTCAGTAAACAGAAGCCACCTGGGGAAAAAATTCACTCAGAATTCAGCGCTCATCCTTCAGAAATGTTCTGGTTAATTCCCCAGCCAATATTATTAAAGCTATATGCTTACAAGTTTTAATAATGTCCTTCTCTCTTAAGGTACATGTGTGTTGCTCCTGCACGTGTATGTTACTTCAGCTGATGGTTCTTTTCTGTTTCTCTGTAGTCATCGTGGTGCTGTTTGTAACTCTGCGGCGACATAAAAACGAGCCACTAATTATCAAAGATGATGAAGACGTGCGAGAAAACATCATTCGCTACGATGACGAAGGAGGAGGGGAGGAAGACACCGAGGCTTTCGATATTGCAACTTTACAAAACCCAGATGGAATTAACGGGTTTCTGCCCCGTAAGGATATTAAGCCAGATCTGCAGTTTATGCCAAGGCAAGGGCTGGCTCCAGTCCCAAATGGTGTGGATGTCGATGAATTTATAAACGTGCGGCTCCATGAGGCCGACAATGACCCCACAGCGCCGCCCTATGACTCCATTCAGATTTATGGCTATGAAGGCCGAGGCTCGGTGGCTGGTTCCCTCAGCTCCCTGGAGTCGACCACCTCAGACTCAGACCAGAATTTTGACTACCTCAGTGACTGGGGTCCCCGCTTTAAAAGACTGGGTGAACTTTACTCTGTTGGTGAAAGTGACAAAGAAACTTGACAGTGGATTATAAATACATCCATGGAACCGAGCATTCTGTAATAGTCTAGGGTCACTTCCCTTAGATACAACCAATGTGGCTATTTGTTTTAGAGGCAAGTTTAGCACCAATCATCTATCAACTCAACTACATTTTGATGTGGAACCAAAAAAAAAAAAAAATTAGTAATAAAAATAAAAAGTATATGTTAGGAAGTTACAAATCTTGTGGAGTGTGAATTAAAGTATGTGGAGTGTCTAGAAGTCTTTGGATATTTGATATTTATATTACCACCAGAGACAAAGATTGGGATCCTGGCTAATCTTCAGATGAATGGTTTAAAAAAAGAAAAAAAATATATCAAAATTAAAAGGTGCTTTCTTAGAAATATGGACCGCCAAGGAATTTGCTGCTGATATGTGTGTTCTGCAAGGATTTTTATAAATGCAAATGGTTTTTTCTTCTTCACCAATAAGGATCCCGCCACAAATGATAAAGCAATACATGGTCAGCTGTACATTCTGACTTTCTGGAGTTTTGGGAGGTTTCCTAGATTATACGGTACGGTGACCACACATTGTACATAATTGTTGGCCCCACTCATCAGAGACTGAATAGCATCTTTAAATATTGTGTCGAGCCTTAAAATATTCACGTTTGTAATCCATTCCAGGGTGGGGATCGCCAACTCAGTGGTGGGAGGAGACAAATCCCATTGAACAGACTTGCTTTTTGGAAGCAGGATTACTCTTTCCCTCCACTTCATCTTCTTCCATGAGGACACAAAGATAAACTACATCACACAGTGGACTACGTAAGAGACAGATGGTTTTATTGCTAGCGCGTGAATTTATTTGTTTAATCCTGAAAATAAATATTTTATTGATGTCCATTAATGCTTTTATTTATTAAGGTTGGTAATTATAGAGTAAGGGACTATATGGGAAAAAGAAACAAAATTATATCCATTAATAACCATTTAGATTGTTTTATATAAATAAATATATATATATATATACACACACACAATGAATGTTTAATACATGTACATTTTGATGAGATGAGTATGGCAGGCAATATTATCAAAAGGGGAGCTAATAGTCTCTATAGAGTAGAAAGTGTTATTGTGGTGATTGATGGCAGGAACAACATTTTCCCAGAGAAACTTTTGGACTGTTTTCTATTTTGTTCATAATCCTAGTATTTGGTGTTTTTACTACAAGCACAAACATCTAAAAATATATTGATTCATGTGAATACTTAACTCTAGACTTTTAGATACCTACATGATGCCCTACCCAACAAAGCTGCTTCAAGACACCCTCCCACCTCACCCACCCTGCCCCTGTTTAAGAGCAGGACCTGATTTGTACATAATTTTACTGTTTCCATTTGTAGCACTTCTCTCCCTGACCTTCGCAGTGATACACAGAACGTCTTAGACTACAAAAGAGAACAGCACTAGAAGATGTGAGTGTGTTCAATTTGTAATGCAAACCTGCCATTTAGGAGTAGAAAATGTATGATAAAACTCAAGTACTACATGCAGATCATTTTAATTTTCTACTTTGCTTTAATGCAATATTGTTTATTTACTCCATGTATTGTATTCAGAGAAACTCCTGTATCGTTTCCTACTTTGTGAAATATATTTTTATAAATACCTTTGTTGTCATCACTTTTTCTTTTCCAATCAGATGAAAACCTATTAGCAGAGTCATCAAGTCTATCTAGAATTCTAGAACATTCAGCTAAATTATCGCAAGGATTGCTTCTATTTGTAAGTCTTTACTAGAAAGAACCAGAGAAGAGAAATGGCTTGGTGATGATCACACAGCAAGATACCCACAGGGACACTAAAAGAATGTGGTGAATATAAAGGTGAGTCCAACTGTGCCCATTGGATCCTCCTGGAAGCAGATGGTGAAGCAGGGTTAGGAGTAAAGGGTAAAATAAAGAGAAGCAGGCTTGAGCAGGAAAGCCTTCAGACAGGGATGCAAATCTAAACCTTGTAAAAGTAAAGAGATTAGAAAGCAGAAGTTGGCAAGAAAGTCTTGGACTGCAATACAGACCTGGCACGTCTGTGCCAGCCACAGAGTTCTGCATGAAGGACTGCTTTTTAGAGTAGTCTTCCATTGGTCAAAAATAGGCATTGGCTTGGGCTGTGTGAGAAGACCATGACTTTGGCTAGAAAACTGAAGGCACTAATTTCTGGAGGTGGCTTCTACTGTGATGAAAATAAAAGGCTTGAAGATTATACTTAGAATTTACAGCTATCCAGTGACTTCACTGAGTTCTTACTGAGTTTCTGTTGCCTGAGAATAATTCATAGTTTGTCCTTTAGGCTCATCACTAAGGTTATTGAACACTTGTTCTTGAGGTCAAAGTGATTACCTTAAAATACACCAGGACTTGGCACAGCATCTAAAACAGATACTTGGTGAATGTAGATTATGAATATTAGTTGTCATGGTAATGAATAGTAATATTTCCACTATCTTACACATTCTAAACCAAAGTGAGATTATTACTTTACTTATCTCTATTGTATTAGACTCATTTCTACTCTGTATCTCAGTGAAGTACTATAGAATACAGATATATAAACACATCTAAAAAAACCCATTATTTTTCAGTAATATAGAATCCACATCATCCCATCTTGAAAATCAATAGGATAACCTCTAGATGGTTTTTTTCATAGGAAGGAGATGTCTGGTATACCAGTCACCCAAATCTTAGCTCACAGTTCCCTTTACCCAGAAAGAAAAAATAGAAGTGTAAATTTCTTGTTGATTTTTTCACCACCATGTTAGCACTTCATGCTTAAAAATTCATTTAAGGTTTCATCATATAGAATCAAGTAAATAACATCATGTTCATACTAGGGCTTAACCATACTTTTATTAAGCAAACATACGAGGAATGCATACACTCATATATATATACCCATACAACTTGACATAAGTACTTTATGCTTTAGCAATAGACTTGCCAAGATTTATTTAACCAAAAGAGGTCACTGGGGTTCCCACACTTTTAGGATTTGAGTCCCCTATGTTCAACTCTTTAAGTAATACATATTTTTAACTTTATCAAAGTGACTATTTTTGTCTCTGTGCTGCAATACTGACATATGTCTTAAATATACATGTGGTTGTTTTTCAAATAAAATGCTACTCAACCCACAGACATTTCAATATGTCTATAGGTTTTTACTATGCTCCAACCATTAGTAATTTTCCAATCTCGAAACTTATCCCTGCCCAAGAGTTGTCTTCCTCATGAAGATGAACCACTGAGTTGGAGCCAAGTGAGACAGAATTTTCTCCCTCTGCCTACCTCACAATTCAAGATTTCTGTGTAGGGAACTGATGCATCCCTGGCTGATTGGACATCACATGAGATCCATTCAACCTCGACCCTGGCCACTATTTGATCAAATCAAATCACAAAAATGTGTCTTACACACCCATATATGTACACTCTAGAATATTAAAAGGCCATTATTTACAACAATCTTTTTAAAATTGCTTTTGACAGAGAGAGAGAGAGACAGATGGAGAGAGACAGACAGAAGGGGCAGGGCCCAGAGCAATCTCCATAGTTGCACATCATTAGCTTTCAATATACAGTAGTTTCACTCCAAAGATGGGTGCAGGTCTGCGCAGAGCAGAGCAGAAATGGGGCCGGGGTAGGGGAGGCTTATGCATGGGAGGCACGCCCCCATGAGCTGGGGGCTTCCCACACGGGAAGCTTCCCCTGGCAAGAATCAAACTGGGGCACACCCCAGTTCAGCATATGGGTCCACATGGGCCGGAGCCGGGATATGATGGCTCAACCTGCTGAGCCATCTTGGCATCCTCTATTTACAACAATCCCTGATGACTACAGTTATTTTAAGAATTAAAGTAATTTATAATAGGATAGCTAAAATATGCTAGAAACTAAATACAAGTGTTAATGGTGCCATACAGAATTCTGACTTCTAGGATATGAACTTTACAATGAAAAAGTGTTAAGGGAAAAATGTAAGTAAAGGTATTTATGCATACAAAATAAAACTTAGATTTACTGGATTTACCAGTGAAACAAAATGCTTAGAAGGAGCCAAATGTGTCTTTGGGAGAGTTTGTTTAATAAGATGCTTAAAGTAAGACAAGTCCCAGCATGATACTTGGAAATCTCCTAGGAGCAGTCAGATTCCACACAGAGATGCCACGGAGTTCTGGGCTGGGCCGTGTTTTAGAGAAGGAAAACGGGTGCTGAGAGCTAAGTAGCCAATTACTCTTTATAGCTACATAAGGACTGGAGGCAAGTAGGCCCTTCCAACAAGTTGTATTATGTGATCACTGTCTTTGCAGGGGATCTCACGAATGTCTAACCTTCTGATTGCCTTTTTGATTGAAAGTTCCATCTGAGATCAGGGCAGTGCAAGGAGTAATAAGATTTCAAAAAATCCCATCACTGGCACCATAGGAAAGGCTGAGCATGACTGAAATCCCATCATTGTCAGTCAAAGAGATAAGGTAACAGTGGGCATCACTATAAAAGCTATATAAATGCACGATTTAAACATGAATATCAATACCATATATACACATGTATATCTACTTATATATACACATCTACCCAATTGAGTTACCAGGGATTCATATTTATCATGTTTTATCTTCCAATCTCACACACTACCAAAACCCTGGAATGGTAGTTTTTGTTTTTCTACATCTAATCTTGAATTTGAAAGAAATTGTGTTGAGGATAAAGAATTTTAAATGCAGGTTTCTATTTGAGGACAAATAATGTCTCACAGTACCTGGGCTTAGAATTAAATATATCTCATTGTGAAGCTGGACTACTGTTCTTATGTTATTGTGGTTTTGTGGAAGAAATAATTGTAGAATGTGTTTTGCAAGAAGTGGATTTCAATATATTTATTTTCCTTCATTCCAGTACTGTTTTATATAAAGTTTCTTTGCAAAGTCACTCAGTTGTTCAGACAGTGGTGCATATATTGTGGTTGTAGTTACAGCTCTTTATGGTGACTATAGAAGACAGAAATTTTATCATTAAAGCAGGTGTTTATCTTTATTATTTTATTGTTAACACACATTTATACATCACATGGTATACAGATTTTTTGTGGGTTTTTTTACATGAATATACTCTTGATTTTAAAGCTAGTTTAGTGCTAGTATTTTCAACCCAATTATAGTATTATGGGCCCAAGACTTGATGAATTATCTAAAAGGAAAGAACTAAATTATATATATATATATATTTATATATATATATTATATATACTTATATATATAATATATAGTATATATATAATATATATATAAATATATATGTATATAATTTAGTTCTTTCCTTTCATATCACATATATATAAATTATATATATATAATTTATATATATGTGATATATATATATACATATATATATATCACATTAACCAGCTCAAGAATTAGGCTACATAGTTAATAGAAAAAGATTAAATAAAATGACATCTCCAAACTTATTTTCTTTATTTATAAAATGAAGCTAATGAATCACAACTAAACTAATTGTTAAAACATTTTTTGTCAATGGTCTTGTAAATAGTATTTAAGTCTAGACTTTAACTTAGGTTAGCCTGACATTAAATCCCCATAACTTTCAAATATACATACTCTGTTATTATAATATGAGACTGATAAATATTAGAAAATAGAGATGACGTTGTCTATCACGATATGAATGAATCAAAAAGTAGGTAAGTGACTCTAAGTGGGAAGAATCAAGAAGCTGTAATGGAGAAGTTTTCAAAAGAGGTAGGAACTGAAAAATGGGTGCAATAGAAACCATACATTTTCAAACACCCAAAACTAAAACAGGGAAATTGTAGAAATCACCACATTCATAGATTAGAAGCACCCTTTTGAACATTCAGAAAGATCCAGAAAGTGGATGCTTATAGGACCTGCATAGTTGTGCCTAAATTGTGGCATTTTTATGGCTGAGAACAAATAATATTCAGAGGTGTTTTAAGGAATTTCTCAGGGTTAAGTTACATATCAAATAAGTGAGAGAGACAGGACTTTAACTCTAGTCTTCTTGCTCACAAGCAGGTTTACGAAGTCTTAAGTAATTTAGCGTGTGCGACACAGCTAAAGCCTTTATTTACGGAAGTGTCACCTGGGTCTCAGGCCAGTAGGTATTTGCTGGAGGAGTTGGTGTCTGACATTGTCACCCAACTCGAATCACCTGCCACCATCTGACTCTCATCTTAAATGTAAGTATTGTCTCTTGCAGGAATCTTTATTAATAGATAATAGTTATCCCTACTATTATCCAAAGATGACAGATGAAGAGTTTCTAAGAAGAATAACACAGGATGCCGTTCGCAGAGAAAATCTGTAGAAAACAAAGGCTTCAACAAACTGAGAGCTCCACAGAACAGAAGAAAATGAGCAGTCACTAGAGTAACTTTTAATTCCTTCAAATCTGCTCTGTACATGCAATGATATGTAGGGCCATGCTATGTCTCCCAATAAATATCATCATGATTTCAACACTGTGTTCCAATTGATCACGAAAATTTGGAGTCATTGAGATCATTCCCCTTTCCTAATATATACATTCCCCGACTACAACTTTATCTAATGCTTTTCTAGGTTTTTCTTAAATTTAACCTCTGAAGTTTGAGAACAACTTCATATTTTTTAAGTGTCATTGTTGCATAAGTGAATGTATTCTCTAGGCTTAAGGATAGAGCTACAAATAACCATATTGCAAATAAACGTAAAAAAGGACCTTTCCAAATTTATTTTCTAAAAAATTGTGTGCTAGATATGATCTATTATAGCACACATGTCTTGCCTTTCCAAAACATAGAATCTAACTGGATAAATAATGGAAACAAATAAGTGATAAAACATTAGACTTATCTAACTTGTAGAAGAGGTGAACAGACAGTTTTAGGAAAGTACAGAGACATAGTATCTGACCCGCCAAGGCACGGTCTCCTGGTAGAGACCATGTTACAGTACGTCTTGGAGGAAGCACCTTAGTAGGCTGGGGGTATCAGTAGGAAAGGTCAGGCTGGGTCCAGCCACTTGAACATGAACTGTGCTTCTGGGGCAGGGGAATCTCTCAATGGACTTCACAGCTGATGCTTCATACCATATGAAACCTCCACATGACAAAAATTCCAACACCCTTAATTATTTCATAAATATGTGCTGAGGATTTTCCATGAAACTAGGTGCTAGGAATATAATAACATAGAGAACAGGAAGGTCTGTTTTGTTAAAGACCTGGTGGTACAGGAAAAATACAGCTGAGTAGTAATAAGAAAATAAAAGAGACAATGATGTGATAGAACATAAGATGGATGAATAGGAAACTAAACATTTTACATAAGAGTAGACAGGATGATACTTGAATTGCATACTAAGAACAAACCATAGCAAAGTTCTTGGAAAAGTTTGTTAGTGGTTCTGCTGTACTAAACTAATGGATATGGGGGATGCTGGGGTGGCTCAGTGGGTTGAGTGCTTGTCTTGCAGCCCCACCCACACCTGTGAAATGAAACTGTGTAAAAGAACTAATGATGCGCAGCTGTGGAGACTGCTCTGGGCCCTCCCCCTTCTCTCTGTCTCTGTCTTTCTTTCTGTCTGTCTCTCTCTGTGTCCTTCTCTCTCTGTCTCTGTCTCTGTCTCTGTCTCTGTCTCTCTCTCTCTCTCTCTCAGTCAAAAATGATAAAAATAAATCTTTAAAAAAATAAACTAATGGATATGGACAAAAAAGCAAAACAAAGTCTGGATCTTAGTGGATGGGGGTGAAACTGGCACAACATGGTGTGGAGAGCTAAATAGAAGCTATATTCTATCATACAAGTCTTTGTCAACCAGGTTTTTAGGAGCTCAGATTAATGTGGAAGATAAAGTGATTGAAAGAATTTCAAATAAATGACATGACTTTGCTTATATATATATTTTTTAATAAATACTTAAATTTCATTTTGTATTTTTGTATTTTCTAAGTGCACTTCACTCACCACTGTCTCTCATTTTATGATTGTTCTCTTTCCCCAAATAATACATGCAACAGAAAGACAGTGATATATATTTTTTTCTTTTTCTTTTCTTTAACTCATAATGATTGAAACAAAAAAGATCTAAAACCACAAATTCTGGAAGAACCATTGATTCTTATCAGGCTTGTACCTCTCTTTGAACTTGGCCCTGGCCTCCTGTCAAGCCTTGCATGGACTCTAAAGACGTCTTTGTTGATGACAGTTTTGTCCGAGGGTATATTCACAGAGTACCTTGTGGGTGTGAGGTGATTGTAGTGATAAACTTTCACAAAGGGCTTGATCTTTGCCCTCTTCGCAATTTTCTTCTTGCCCATGGCAGCTGTCACTTGTCAGGGACAGTGGTCAATTCCAGACACCAGAGCATGGCTTTTGGGGTGGTCTGAGGTGCTATCACCAATGTTCTTCACAGTGGCCCCTTTTTGCCCAGACTTGTGTGTGGCCAGGACCAGCACCACTGTCCTGGGTTTCGTACACTTGCCCATTTTGACAGCAGCCACTCGGGAACTACATCAGCAAATCCTGAGAAAGGTCGATCTGGTTCTGGTATCAAATGGGATTAAAGGATACAGGCGTAAAAACAGGAATCCAGTTAGGAGATTGTTATAGTAGCCCAAGCAAAACATTATCTTGGCTTTGTCTATGGAGGTGATAACAGAAGTGGAAGAAATATACGGCATCTACACTTATTTTTGAATCTAAAACTAACCGTACTGGTAATTGCATTAAAGTATGATGAAGGAAATAGGACACTTAAGAGTGAGCCATAGAGTTTTTGACTTGAACAACTATGTGATTGGTGGGACTAGTTACAGAAATTGGGATGACAGAGAGAGGGTCTAGTTCTCAAGAACAAACATCCTGATTCCTCTAATGATCCACAAGAATTAGGGGTAACAGAAATTAGTCTTGTAGAAATTCTTATGTGGGGTATATAAAGAACCTTCTAGAAAACATTGCTACACTTTGATTCTTCTTTACATCAAGCTGAATCAATAAAGGTCACAAGTGACATGCTTAGCCTCAGGTAGAAAAAGTCCAGCCAGACTGATTAGTATTTAATTTTTTTAGCTTTCTCAAAATGAAGAAAACAAAAAGCTCCATAATAGTGAGTTCATTCTTGGCTGGAGTATGATGGATTCACTTACTGAAAATGGTTTCTTAATGGAAATGAGGAGTGATATCCTGAAATAGTGTTTTACAATTATCTTAAAGCAGGGGAAATGCAACTTTATATATAAATATAATCTGTTGTCCAAGAAGTATTCCTGATACACTTCCTTTCCCTTTGGCATAAATGCTAATTCTCAAGAAAAGACCCACTTTTGTAGCAGTGGCTTAGCTATGATTCAAAAGAAAAATGAGGGAAAAAAGCAAATGCGCATAATTTTGTTTGTTTATTGCCACTTAGTGATAAAATTCACCTAGTTCTCTGGAAGTTGAGAAGCTTGGCTTTTAATAAATGCTGGGTACAAAGGACACAAGTGTTATCAATCTGGAGACAAAATCTTATACAAAATAACTATAAGGCATTCTTACTTAAAAAGCAACTTCAAAAGATGCACCTTATTTGTTATGCACTTAAGCTATTGTTACTAGATAAAACTGAGATAAGCTCTCCATGGTTACCAAAACTGTTACCAGAGGGAAAGTAAGCCTGGGTTGGTGCTCCCTGTGCCAATCAGACAATAGGCCACCACAGGAGTTGGGTCATAGAGTAAGTGTTTATTGTCAGAGCACCAGTGACCTGAGAAGGCAGCATGTTTCCACTCTCAAAGACAGCCTGTCTCCTCCAGCCCTGCTACTGGGGACTGCTCTGCCTCGTGGCCTGAGCTGGCTGCTCTCTGCAAAGCAAACCTCCACATCTCCAGTGCTGCCTTGCCCACCACACCTCTGCCTCCCAAGCGCTGCTCTTTGCTGCTATGCCTTGCGGGTCAAGCCAGCTGCCATGACCCAAGCACCATCTGCTCCTCTTCTCGGCCACCTCTCCCCTGCCTCCCCTTGCTTCTGCCCTCCTTCTGTTCTAGAATAAGGTGACCAGATTTTAACATTGGGAAAGCGGGACACCATTGACTGGGGGGAGAGGGTTCTTGATTCAAAATGTGGTCTATCTCCCGCTGTCCCCTAGCTTGTCGTGCATTCCTTCCCAAAATCGGGACTTTTTTAAAATGCCGTGGGATGCGGGACACATTGTTAAAAATCGGGACTCTCCCGCCAAAAGCAGACATCTGGTTACCTTATTCTGGAACTCCACATGGGAGGTAGGAAGGTCCTTATTCCGCTGTCAATTAGGGCCCATTACCTGCAATCACCCCCACCTGTGCTGGCATGCAGCTCTTGTCCATTGTGGTCAATTAACAGCAATGAAGCCTACACTGCTCAGCCCTAGAACCTTTGTCCTGCGGAAGAGATTCATTAGGCAGCCTCCTCCTTCTACAGAGCCCTCTTGCTTCTTCACCCTGCTACACTATAAGCCCATGTAATAGATGGCATGGGGGTTGACCAAAAATTCTAAGATTCAATCTCCCTCCCAGAAAGCTCCTAATCTACTGTGGTATCATTGTTATTGAGCCTTCTGGGTCAGGGACCCAAACCAAGGTCCTTCTGCCCAGTGCTGTAAGCAACAAGAGAATGAAACTGGGCTTGGTCAAGTAGAGCAGAAACATTATTCTTTAATCTAAGGTTGGAGCTCAAGCCCTGGGGCACCTTCGACTGAAGAGGAGACTTCTGTACTCATAGCTTGTGGTGTGTAGTGACTAAATTATCTTAGGCATGCGTAGTCTTCCTCTGTTGCACTCGGCTTTTTGATGCACAGTGAAGCCCACTGACATCTTGGTTTTTGCACTCAGCACCTTGATCTTTGAGGTCGGGAATCCCTTTCAGTGTCTGTAAGCAAGCATAGCTGGTGTCATATTTTGGGTATTAAGAAATTATAAGATCTTTTGAATGATGGCCCGATAACATTTTCTCCTGCTAATCTATCCCATGTCATTTAATTATTAGACCAACTGAAAGAACCTAGGAGGGTATAAGAAACAGTCTCCTTTCTAACCCGCTGTAATCCAGAAAAAATTAAAAGAATTGTTCTTGGATAAGAGTGGTAGGTACCATTTTCTCATTTGTAGTTGGAGGGAACAACAGATGACCTGTATATTCATTCATGCATTCATTCCAAAAATACAAATGAAAGGATTTGTTAAAATCTTACTATGTTCATAGTCGCCATGCTACATGGCGGACATGTGCAGCTTAGCAGGACCAAGGTCACTGCTGATGAAGCTTTTGTTCAGTTGCAGGAGACAGATGAAGGGCAGCAGGATTTGCCAACCAAAAATATGCCTCTTTGGAATAAGGATTATTTTAAACTGATTATTAAAAAAATAGCAGACACCAAAATAGCTCTAAAAATGTCGTGGAATTTACCCTTTTGCAAGAGTCATTTACTTCTGAAAGGAAAATCTTCTAGAGTATCTTTCTCTCAGTTGAAGACAAGCTAACTAAATCTCTAGGAACTCTTATGATCTTGGAGAAGGCACAGACTACATCTGCATAGCAACCACACCCTTGTTTACTCGCTTTTCCTGGTTAACTTCTCTTACCTGCACCCCCTTCATTATCTTTCTTTTGTCATTAGCTGGAGATGGTGTTTTAGGTGATGAGTTGAGCCATTTTGGGAGAAGTCACTTGATTTTCTTGGGATTCCCCCATGTGTACAAAAGATATACATGTTACTTCTTTTTTGGTTTTCTTCTGTTAATCTGTCTTTTTATTAGGGGAGAAGGGTCTCAGCAAGAACCTAGAATGGTAGAGAAAAAATCATTATTCCTCCCCTACACAGGCAATAAATGAACAGAAATAAATAAATAAATAAATAAATAAGGACTTAAAGAAAGAAAACTAGAGGCACGTTACATGGAGAGGGGCTGATGAGACAGGAGAGTTTAGACAAAGGCATCAGATGAGGCCTCTCTGAGTGGGTGGCGTTTGTGCAGAGACCTGAGGGAGGGAGCCGAACCAAACCCTGAGGGAGGAATGAGAAGAAAAGGAGATGAGAGAAAAGCGCCCCCAGTGCTGTTCAGAAACAAAGGCACGTCTGTTCCCCAGCAGGGGGCAGTTGCTGTTGCATCTACTTCAGGTTGAAGATCATTAATAAAAAGCCTCTGAGGTCAGCTCGTTTAAGGGAGAAATCCGAGGGCAGTGCGCTCGAGGCTCTTGACTTAGATTCTCCCATCAGGACTTTTTTTTTTCCCTGAGGGTTTTGAAGTAAATCTCTGCATGGTGTGGTCTCTCATATTGCTGTTTCAAGACTCTGTTTAATGTATTTTTTAAAGATTTATTTTATTGTTTGAGGGAAGGAGAGAGACAGAGAGAAGGTGTGGGAGGGCCCAGAGCAGTCTCCATAGTTGTACATTATTAGTCATGACATAGATTCATTCCATACAGATGAATGTGGGGCTGTGAGGAACAGGAGCTGAACCAGGGGCCTCCCACACAAGGGACAGGAACCTTTGCTGGTAGTGGCCTCCTAGTGGTGACACAGTTCAGCATATGGGTTTGCATGGGCTGGGGGCAAGAATTCATCCCCTAACCTCAGGTGGCAAGGCGAATGCTCAACCTGCTGAGCTATCCTGTCATCCCTCTGTTGAGTCTTTTTTAAAGAATCACCTGAATATTGTTTAAAGCTTGTTCTCAAATACATGGCAGATACCAGTGCTGTTTCTAACAGCTGGTGAAATATTGTAACCTAATGTTTCAGCTGCTTACAAAGTTTCTGGTTCCTTCAGGAATGTTTTACACTTCATTAATATCGTGATAGAGTTTACAGTTATCTATAGTGTGCAATTATACCCATTAACAGTAACACTGCTTTTTAACATCAATTATAAAGAGAATTAAAGGGTGGTTATATGAATTTTAGGCTACAAGGAAAAAAATTGGGCACTGATTACTCTTATATACTCACAGACAAAGATGTATTTATGCAAACATTTATTTTGGTAATTCTTTTAGGAAATTACAAGAGTTCAAGTTTTAGTAATTATGAATTATATTAGGGGAAAAATATATATATATAATGGCGAGAAATTAGGCTTTGAAACTCTAAAACAAGCTTGTCCAACCCACAACTTATGAGCTGTATGTATACTGCCCAGGGTGCCTTTGAATGTGGGCCAACACAACTCATAAACATTCTTAAAACATTATGAGATTTCTTTGCAGCTATTTTTTTTAAATCTCATCAGCTATCATTAGTGTTTGTGTATTTTATGTGTATGTGCGGGCCCAAGACAATTCTTCTTCCAATGTGGCTTAGGCAAGCCAAAAGATTAGACACCTCTACTCTAAAGTGAAGGGAGTTTATTGTAAGAGAAGACAGTTTGGCATGAAGGTTAAGGATGTAAAGACAAACAGACATAAATTAGACCCAGTTTCTGCCACTTATTAGCTCTTATTTAAACTCTCCCATCCTGGGTTTCTGCCTCATTTATAAGTTATGGCTCATGATAAATACTGCCTTAAATGTACCAATGTAATAAAATAATTTTGCAAATTTTCAGCATGCTGCCTGGTCTATCATAGTCAATAAATTATAGTTACATATGTGCAGACTAGGGAAGCTGGGTTTGTGCAATAAAGGCTTAGAAAAATATAGATATATATCTTTATATATAGATATGTGTAGATATATGTATATTACTTTATATATTGAATACAACAGAATATTTTTATTATATTTATTATTTACTGTCTATTTCCTTCACAATACTGTAAGCTCCAGGAAAGCTTTCCTTTCTTTATCTTCATATATATATATATATATATATATACACATATATATATATATACACACATTTATATATATTTATATATATTTATATCTATGTATAGATGATACACATATAGGTAGAGATAGAGATGATAGAGATAAGAGATGAAAGAGATAAATAGAGATATAGAGAGAAACAGAGATAGAAATATGGATGGTATAGCTATAGATAGATTCTTTTTTTTTCCATGAAGATCTAAGAAGAGGCAAACTCATGGCTTAGAACTATACTTTTTGATATCTATAGGAGAATATGGACCAAAAGTTAGAAGCTAGGAGAGGCAGGATATGGCTGAACAAACTATATTTCATGGCCCATGAAGTCACAAAAGCATCTTCCATTCATAATTTTGAATGGAAGAACAACTGCAGTTAGAAAATAAATTCCCCCCTGGCATGGGTATTATCCATAACAAGGCAGAATGAATTTACAAGCATTTCACTGAAACTCAGGGGACTGAGACACTAAAATTCTTCTAAGTGCCCAGGGCTGGTTAAAAGGAAATTAACATGTAATATAAATTATTACTAATTTAGGACTGCAAAATGCCTTCAGGATTTACACAAGCCTACTTCCTAAATATCTCTCAACTCTTTTTCTTTCCCTCTCTCTCAGCTATGTTCTTCAAAGTGACTACTCCTGTTTGAAAGTATCCCAGATATTTCTTCCCATGGTAGGAACAAATGAGAATATTTTATACACTTTGAAGTAGTTAGAATCTTAATTCTCTCAGTTTCAAATATTAAATTAGCCAATCTTCATGATAACAGCTGTGGTAGTCAGGGTACTGGGTATTACTCCCATTTTTTTAATCTGGCAAATATTTGTCTTGAACTTTATTGAGATACATTCCCCTTTCCTCATCCTATTAATCACAGAAGTGTCTTCATGCTTTCAGACCATAAAAACAGAAGGCAAACTACCTGAAAAATCAGTGTGGTCAATAACAATTCTGCATGTGAATTTGTCATCCTCTTATCTACTGCCTCTATTAAGAACACATCATCACCCATGTACATCCGGAAACTACTGGTATCTAATTGTTACCAATCAATGTCACCCCAATAAATTTAACAATAAAAATAAAATAAAAATAAAGTGATAAATAATAGAAAAAAAAAGAACACATCAGCACTCTGAAGACAAAAAAACCCCACAAAAAAACCTTGGCATCTTCTGAACCTTGACAAAGCACAGGCATTCAGGATGAGATTCTCATTTGTTCCTGTATTTCCTACTGTAGGGTCTATAAGGTTCCACACGGATGGCTGTGGAGCAGGCCTGGGAAAAATATTACAAACAGAAACTGGTGGAGTCAGATAAGGGACCCCGTATCCTCTGCCTAGAGATCGTCATTGACCTCCGCTGGATATCTTTGCCTTCATTAGTAGAAAACACATTACATCTGGAGACATGGGCTCAGGGGATGATGGTTAATGTTCTCTAAAATGCGTTTAAGATTAGACCTCAGTCCTAATACCGTACCATATTTAGGTCTTTAAGGATCATAATTTTCTCCGGAGGGAGGCTAATTTAATATTTCTTCCAGGCAGTCCCTGAGACAAAATGCCATAGCACAGAAAGAACCTAGACCTCTTCCTTCACCTTCAAGGCCTTCACTTAAGGGGGACCCTTTCCCATCCTGAATCCATAAAAATGATTAGAAAGAAAAGAACATTTGGGCCTCGTATGCCTCCAAGGCCGTTAGATTAGAACCACAACTCTATGAAAAATCTGGCGCATTCCAGACAGAACTATTGTGAATTTATTAGATAAGCTGCTACCTTGTTGAATCTCCTCCCCAGCTATAGAGAAACAATGTGCTCACATCAGTAACTACAAAGGGTGACTATCTTCAGTAGAAGAGAAGCCAATCTAAAGGTCAGTGGGCAATCAAGAATCAAGATTCACATGGAATACCAGTCAATTAATCTCAAGGAGTAGTTGGAGAGTATTTTCCTTGACCACGCTCTCTTGCCTTCTTATAGTAAAATATAAAGTTGCAGGCTTCATAATAAAATAAATTATTGCATTTGCAATAAAATAGTGTACCCTTTCATAACATAAAATTGTCATCTTAGATTGTAAACATAGTAATGGAGCAAAAAGATTATGTGATTTCAATATATGTTCCTTCTATTCACTCATGTATTCATTCATTCACTCATTTAACAAGTAATTATTGCTAATTTCCTCTGTGGTAGGCACTGTTCTAGACAATTGGGTAATATCACTCAACAAAAGCATCTGCTTTCCAGGTGCTTACGGTATTGTGAAGAAAACAGACAATAAACAATAAACATAATAAAAATATTCTGTTGCTAAGACATCTGCATTCACTAACTGTTAATCTTCCTTTATCTTTACGTCAGTTTTTTTTTTTTAACCTCTCTGAATTCATTTAGCCACAAAACTTTACCTCCAAATTGGTGTGTGTGTGTGTGTGTGTCTGTCTGTCTATGGATAGGGATATGACAAAAAGTGCAGCAATTTACCTAAATTCAGATATTAACTAATATATAAGTAGGGAAACTGAGGAATAGGGTTCCAGTCAGTCTATCTGACTCTAAAGTCATTCTACTACTATTATGCTACACTACCTCTGAGAAACAATAGAAGAATAAAGACAGGATTTTTAAAATGATTTTTTTTTCTGTGAATTCTATGCATCCTGATAGGATTCAATTACCATTTCTACTTATTCATTCTCTCTCTCTCTCTCTCTCTCTCTCTCTCTCTCTCTCTCTCTCCTTTTTTCTTTCTTCTGTTTTCTTCCCTCCCTCCCTCCTTCTTTCTCTTTATTGCCTTCCTTCCAGCTCTCTTCTCTCCAACACTCTCTTTTCTCCCTTCCTTTATTTTTAAATAATAAAATATATAAAAAGGAAGCTTCAGAGTCATTAAAGTACTTAAGTTAAAAGAATTAAATATAGATTTTTGTTTCTGTTTATTGCTTATTTTAGTTTTGGGAGATTCTCCACCCATACGTCTATATGTATCTATAGAGAAAAAAGATTCATGATAAAGAAATGCCTTATGTGATTCTGGAGGCTGAGAAGTCCCATCATCAACTACTGTCTGCAAGCTGAAGGCCCAGGAACACCAGTGGTGTAGATCCAATCCAATCCCAAGGGCCCAAGAATCAGCAGGGACAATTGTCCAGGTAGGTCTGAAGATCTGAGAACCAGGGGTCTAACTCCTGTTCGGAGGGTAGGAAAAAAACCTATCTCCCAGCTCAAGTAGTGAAAAAAGAGAGCTATAATCATTCACTCTCCCTCTGCCTTTTGTTCCTTTTAGGCCCCCGGTGGATTAGAGGGTGTCCAGGCACACTGGGGAGACCGTCTGTTTTACTCAGTCTATGAGTCACATGCTAATCCTTGCCGCAAGCAGCCTCCTAGACACGCCTAGAAATAATGTTTAACCAGCTATTTGGACATCCCTTGGCCCAATGAAGTTGACATATAAAATAAACTATTACAGTTTCCAAACTTAAAACCACACACATGTCCTATCTTAATTCTCTGTGGACCCTCCAAATATATCCTCATTATTCTTCTTCCTGCTCTGTGCCCTGGAGGAGGGTTTGTGCAGAACATACAAACCAGGGTCCCTTGTGCTTTGCTTCTCTCCCTTCCTCAGCTCCAGCTTTGCAGCAGCTGCTTCCCAAGATGCTTTGCCATCCTTTATCTTGAAAACTGACCCTTCATTTAAACTCTTTGACCATCCTTTTTGAATGGGCCACCTTGTCCCTACTCAGAAGCCAACCAAAACAAAATAGAAGAAAATTAAGTGAATTTTTGTTTTGTTTTCTATTTCAGAGTAGCTTTTAAAAAAGAATTAAATGTAAAAATCAAACATACTTTGCCAGATACACTTCCAACAACCCCATCAGGAAAGTTAAGATCTTAGCTAAACGTTTGGCACCTAGAAGATATTCATCAAATGTTAACAAAAGTGAGATAATGTACTTTTAGTTTATATGGGCCTCGGTTTTCTTTTCCTTAAAACAGTGACAGATTTATCCACAAACTAATAGTTCACAGTGATGATATTCAAGTGAGTTTTGGACTCCAGGACTTGAAGCCTAATAACTAAAATATACCAACCTATCCATAGTATTTTTAATTTTTTAGATGTTCTCTACAGGCATTTTCCAGAGAGATCAAATTGGGAGACAGAAGTAGAATTAGTGGTTTTGATGGTTTGAACAGGTTAACCACTCAGGGTCCCAGGGAAAGGAAAATCTAAAAATAGGTATTTTTAAGAAAATTGACCTGAGAAGGACTATACACATTCTGACCTAATGAACTCCCTACTTGTTTTCTTACTGGGGTTCCATTGCCTATTACAGCCAAAAAGCAGGACAAGCAGGAGAGAAGCTCATTGGTCCATAGAGATGATCCTTCTGACATTAAGGTGAGTGGAAAGTAGCCCAGTAAAGCAAAGGCAAAGCCATTTGACACTAGTCATCGTGTCGCTGGCTAGTCACTCCTGTAGATTAATTGGCTAGCTTATGAATGTTTACATATGACGTCGTTCATTAAGGCATTAAAACTTTAGATACACTATCTTTTTTATTTTAATATATTTTTATTTATTTGTTTATTTTTGACAGAGAGGAAGAGAGAGAGAGAGAGATACAGAGACAGAAAGAGAACTGAACTAGGGGAGCTCCCAGTTCAGCACATGGGTCCGCACTGGCCGGGGCTGGGGCCGGGATTCGATCCTCGGTCCCCGGCATTGCAAAGTGAGCACCTAACCCACTGAGCCATCCCGGCTTCCCCAAGATACAATATCTTAAATGTAACAATTAGAAATCTTGTGCAAGATGCATAACCTATGAGTTTATGTTTTGGAGAACAAAGCCTAAAACGTTACTAACCAATTATAATCTAATCAGTTTTAAAATAGAATTAAATAGAATTTAAAACAAGTTCCTACCTTTCCTTTTGCCCTTTATATTCATTTGTTCATTTACTCATCTATTCATGTAATCAAAATCCACTATCTCATTTACTGGGTAGCTCTTACACGTTAGAACCCAAGGATTCAATAAAAACGGGCACATTCTCTCCTATTTGCAATTGAATGGGAAACAATAAGGTTTGAATAAAAAGCATGGGCTGTTGGGATAGTTTTGAAATCGGTTAGGGCGGTAAGTTTAGTCTTGAAAAACTATAAGTAAACATTCTTTTGTTCAAAAATTTTAATTCTGTTTGTTATGAAATGATTGCACAGGGTGTAGCTTATAAAGCAGAGTCTAAAACTGAGAGTCTCTGACCTCAAAACCATTGCTTTTCCAAACTCAATTACTGGCTCTAAAATAAATTTTACTATTAAAAATTGATCATCCTCATCGTAAATGCTAGTTGGTTCTTGCTCTTTCCCCGTCGTCTTTTAAGAAGGCATCCTAGCCTTCACTTTTATTAAATACATAAAATAATTATTTTTTGCAAATCTGAAATATCATTTTTATGAGGGAAACCATGATTAGGAAACATCCTTTACCTCCTGACTACAATTAGCCAAACCACAGAACGTACATAGTTCAATGAGTACCATATATTTTAAATAGTTCTATAAATGAAACATAAAACTATGGATTTTTCAACTACCTAAGTTAATTCTTTAATAACTGTAATGTACTCTACATTTTGTTTGAAACAGTTCAATTTAATTTAAGTAAAATAACTACCTACAATCTGTGCAGGGAGAGATTTCTTTTCCAAAGAATAAAATCATTTAAAAAAGCTCCATTATGTAATTTTTTTAAAGGTAATTCTGTCATTATTGATACTTCCCTCATTTTAATTAATAATCTTAAGATAGGAAGCAGAACTTAGTCTCTGCCTTAGTTTTGCATTTAGAAGTTGATTGAGATATTTCTATTTAGATAAAAGGAGAGTTTTTTTCACATAATGTATCAGAATCTTAAATCAGACAACAGGGTAAGCCAGTCAAACAATAAACAACTATGCAGTCGCCTCCCCTTATCTGTGTGGGTCATATTCCAAGACCCTCAATGGATGCTTGAAACCATGGATAGTACCGAACCAAATATACGAGGACTATTTGGAAAGTATCCAGCCATGTAATATGAAAAATAAAGGCATGTGTGGCTGGATTTTTTTTCCAGTCAGCCCTCATATATACTATGATTTTTCCTAAACATAGATACCTGTGATAATGTTTGATTAATAAATTAGGCACCCGTAGAGAAAGAAATAACACAACAGTTGATCTGATAACCAAGACACATGCTAAGTGACTAAGGGAGGCGTAGAGGGTATAGCGTCACGATGCAGGACAAAGCAATGATTCACGTCCTGTGTGGGAGGGAGCAGGATGGTGCGAGATTTAATCACGCTACTCAGAACAGCACACAATTTAAAACGTACCTTTTATTATTTTTTGTCTGGAGTTTTTCGTTTAATATGTTTAGCCTGCGGTTGACTGCAGATAACTGAAACCACAGAAAGCAAAATGTGGGTGATGGGGATGCACCATATGAATAAACACTCCAAAAATACAAAAGCCCAGTCATGGGAAAGACCCTACTAGCCCAAGAGTGAGTGTTCACACAAAAGCTGAGGATAGCAAGCAGGACTTGCATTTGATGTCTTCCCCATGTTTGTAGATAACATTATTCAATTCCTTAACATGACCTCCTAGGTTGTGCATGAACCGTTCCCTGGACACGTCTTCCCCATCCTATCTTCAAAGCTTTCCCTATTATTATTCTTTTTGATTGCTTCTGTTGCTTTTGTGTGATAGTTCACATGAAGTGATTTTATGTCGTGATTCACTTACGTGCTCTCATGTCTGCTACTGGAATGTAAACATCGTGAGAACTATATTTTCCTGTGGTTCATTATTGTGAACCCAGACTAGAGGCTGGCTCAAAGCATGTGCTCAATAACAATTTTATGGAAGACTGGATAGCTCCGGAAAGACTGGAGCAGACGTCTAGTACAGCAAACAGCAGTGGAAGACCTGGAGCTAGGTTCTTCAGAGTCAAAATCTGGTGCTGCCACTTTCTAACCATGTGGCCTTCTTAGAGGCCTGGGTCTTCTCACTTCTCAAGTGGTAATAACAGGATCAACCTCACAAGTCAGTGCCAAACCATAGCAAGGGTTAGCTAGGTGCTGTTAAATGCCTGTGTGGGTGTGTGTTTCTCAAATAATCTCTGTGAATAGTTGTCGAATCTTTCTGAACACATAATAGCTGTGCAGGCTGCCACTTAAATATTCAATGTCACCACCTGAGGGGAAGCTTCTTTGTTCTCCCTTGTCTGAAGATTTATCCACTGACATGTGTGTGCATTTTTGTGTGTGTTTCATTAACTTAAAATCACTTATTTGACTTCTTAACTCATTACGATTTTAGCAAATTGTGAACACTTCAAAGTGGACATTATCCATAATCTAGTACCACGGGTAAGAAGCCCAACACTTTTATAGCCTCAAATAGAGAAGTTCGGTCTCCAACAATCATTCCCACCCCCAACTCACCTCTACCTGTCCCCCCAATAACTAACATTTTCTGGCTAGGTTCAGGTATTTCCTATGTAGCAAGTTTACCAGTGCTCCTGACTTCTTACACCCATCACCTGCTGGGGAGGGTGACTGCTGGAGCTTTCTCTGCTGGTGACACACCTGCCTAGGGCCATTACCAGTGACAGCCACAGCCTCTTTGTTCCCTGCTGAATTCAGGGGTCTCCCTGTTCCAGCTAGGAAGGCCTTGCTCAGCTGCATGCTGAGCTGTCGGAGTAAGTTGTTTTCCTGTAATTCCTTTGCTTGAACTCCCATCTTGGGGGTTTAGATAAGTACATAATATAAAAGAACAATTTGTAAACATATGTTTCTATAGTTCTGAATACAATGTGGAGGAACAAAGGGGAATCAGAACTCCCCAATCTAATCTTTGGAATTGTAAAGAAGTCATGACTATTTTGGCTTATTTGATTTTGTGGAAATAACACTCGAGTTTAATGTGACTGATGTTTGGTTTTCCATGTGTTAATTGTTTTAACGTTTTCCTCATTTGGTCATGCACAACTAAGTGATAGATGCTAAATTATTTCATATTACCTGTAGATATTTTCCTTCAAAATTTGTAATATGAAACTTTTAATTTGCATGAAGGTGCTAAAAAAACAAACGAACAAAGCTACACATCAGGGAAAAGGTATAGTGAACAGGTTGAGCACTGGTCTTGGAGACCCGGGGGTCCCCGCCCCAGCCTGTGTGGACCCATATACTGAACTAGGGTGTGCCCCCCGTTTGGTCCTCACTGGGACGACCCTCCTATGTGGGAAGATCTGGTTCGGCTCCCGCCCCAGGCATGCTTCCCATGTGGGAGGCCCCTGGCCTGGTTCCCACCCTGCACAGCCCAGCACCCACCTGTGGAATGACAACTAAGTAGAAAACTAATGACATGCGATGATGGAGACTGATCTAGGATTCTAGGCCCTCGCCCTTCTCTTTGCCTCTGTCTCTGTCTCTGTCTATCTCTGTCAAAAACAATAAAACTTAATTGTAAAAATAAAAAGGAGCCTTGGGTAAGGAACCAGTATATATTTTTATACTTTCTTTTGTTGTTATTTTTTTGTTTGTTGTTGTTGTTGTTTTTATGCAAAATACTATGTGTTTAGCACTTTGTGCTATGTACTTTGCTCACTATTGAGGAGATAAAGATTTAAATAACACAGTCCCTGGGAAATCAGTTCCATGGAAAGACTATAAAAGGTGCACAAATAATATGAGATATGAAGGAAAATACAATATAGAAAGAAATGCTTACAGTAATTTGAGACTGGAACAAACTGGTTTCAAATGTGTTGTCAAATGAAATTTGACAACCCACACCTTAGTGAGTGTTCTGAGAGTTGGATCTGGAAATGGAAGAACCCAAACAGAAAGGAGATTCTCTGGACTCCTGCCCAGTAAAATCCCAGAGAGGGAGTGGATTTTCTATCTGGGGATCTGTGTTATTATAGGCACTGTAATTCTTTTTGAGCCTCAGAAGCTCCACTTAAAAATAAGTGTCTGATGTATCTTTAAGATCTAGCAGTCTATGTCTACTTAAACCTGTTTCTCAATTTATTCTATTTTTTTTTACAACATTTTATCAAGCGTCTTAATTTTCTACCTAATCTAAGGCACAGAAATAGTTTTCTAGGCTTTAATTCTTACAGAGATATGTATGTGAATGAACAAAGTGCTATTACAAAGGGGAGAAAATAAAATAAATAGAGAGAAACAGCATAGAAATACCTTATTCTCAGAGAAATACCTAATTCTCAAACATAACATATATAAATACACAAGTGGCATGAGTTGTTTTCTTCTAGAAAAACACTATAAATCAACTGCATGGTGAAATTATATAATTTACTTTTTAAACTATCTTGTGGGTGTGATAAAATAACTTAGCATAAGATGTAGAAGAGGAAAGGCAAAAACGATGAACAATAAAAAAATGTAATGTTGTCTTGAGAACTAATGAATGTTTCTTCTAAAGGGACCATACAGCTGAGAGCATTAGCTATAGTTTTCCAATCTGGGTAAATGGTTCAAATCTTGCTAGTGATCAAAACTAAAATGATCAGATCACTCTTTCAGTGTTTGCAGAAACTAAATTGATGGACAAATTTTCATGTGTTAAATCATTCTTGTCACCAACTCATACACTGATTTTGCGTTAAAAAAAAAAATCAGAAGGAAGGAAGAAAGGAGAAAGAGAGAGAGAGAAAGAAAGAAAGAAAAAAAGAAAGAAAGAAAGAAAGAGAAAGAAAGAAAAAAATCAGGAGAGCAAGTCCATTCAGTCTTACAGTTGAAATTATGTTTCTTCTATTTCACCAGTAAAATAACTAATATTGATTGATCCCCCACGTTGTGCGGATATTTATGAATTGCAGAATTATCACTTAAAATGGGCATTCTATTTCTTTTCTTTTTTTAATATTTTTTATTTATTTATTTATTTATGACAGAGAGAGAGAGAGAGAGAGAGAGATACAGAGACAGAGAGAGAACTGAACTGGGGGGCTCCCAGTTCAGCATATGGTTCCGCACGGGCCGGGGCCGGGATTCGATCCTCGGTCCCTGGAGCTGCAAAGTGAGCGCTTAACCCACTAAAAAGTGAGCCACCTGGCTTCCCCGCATTCTATTTCTTTACAGAATTTATAATCTAGTAGGAAAAGTAAATCATAAATGCATTGGGGAAAATCTACTCACTCATCCTGGTAACCATGATAGACAGTGGAACTTGGTCAGTGGGTTGGTTAGTTTACTGTCTATATGTCCATTTTCATTCTTTTCTGCCTTGGTATGGACTCTGGGGTGGGTGGGGGCTGAAAATTGCTGAGCTGTAATATCCAGGCTCCTTTAATTACCAGTTGAGCTGCACCATTGAGGGGCAACAGTCAGAGACTTCAGAGCCACAACAAAGAGAAATCAGGCTATTTCTTTCTCGTGTTTTATTTCATGGCTGTGGTTTTGGCAAGGCCGAATTCTTTCATCTACTGCCATAGCTCCTGTGAAGAAAATTCTCTGTCATGTTCCAGATCGTGCATGCCTTTAGTGACATTGCTTCATCCTTTTCTACTTTAGGTCTGAGAATGTGATTGTCATATAGCTGCCAGAAGTCAGATGTTTCATTATCCGTAGTTAGTTTCCTTAGACTAGTTTATATCTCTGCGAATATTCTTTCATTAAATTCTCATTAATTAAACCATGTAAATTGAGATGAACATGATTGAACTGGAAATCAAATGAGTATTCAAACTTCAACAAAAATGTAAATTTAAACATATAAATTTACACTCATCGGTCTTCCAGTTTAAGGGAACTATAATTCTTGAAAAATGTGCCTATTGATTAGAAGTCAAATGTGCTTTTATTGTATGGTTCTCACATACCATGTGTCCTGTCCAATTTCCAATTTCATCAAAGAGGGGAGAGCTTACACTTCTCAAATAAGTACAGCATCCTTTGGAATTTCCCCCATTCTTTTATGTTGCTTCTTACTCACCTAAAGTAGGAACACTATTTTTTTATTGCGATGTTGTTCCTTGTGTCTTTATAAAATATCCTATTTTGTTTTCATAACTGCAGCCATTCTCCTTATCTGTGCTCTAATTGAATATATCACCCAAACACAATGGAGTACAATAAATAATTCAATGAAAAGTACAAATGGAATAAGTAAAGTTGGAACAAACACAACATATTTGGAGAAATAAACTAAAGAAATAGCAACAAAACAATGTCTCTAGACAACACAGACACGCTGATTGGCTGTGTGTTCAGGTTTTTATCCAGGAAATATACAGTGTTGATGAAGTCAGTTCTTTGCTTAATTAGAAGAGGTCTAGAAGAGTTTTACCATTTTATATGAACATTTATAAATAAAATCACTAAGAATATGTAAGTGTGAAAGTGTGTACCTAACAGCCTGGGAAAGGGATGACAGAAAGTGTCCCCAAAACAAGTAATACGGAATTTAATCTATACCTGAAGGGTGAGTGGGATTTATTAAGGCAAAGAGAGAGACTGTTTCCCTGGAAATAATAACACAACAATGTTGACATACAAAAGAAACACAAAATTTAGGGCAAGAGAGTACATTCAGCTGGACCTCACTATGTGCTACAGTAGTATGCAGGATCCGGCAGAAGTCACGCCCCTTTTTGTGAGCTGTTAATGCTTCCTCAGAAGTAATCCTCTGCCGGACCCTGTACTACTTGGCCAGTGTTTTCACCTCCACAATTAGATATTCAAATCCACCTCATGGGGATGAGTGAGAATTAAGTGAGATGGCACAGGCACAAAATTCTCACAATGGTTATTCTACTTAAGGAAGTTCATGTATTCTTGCTGATAACAGGGAGAATGGAATTGTCTCCCATGGCTATTCAAGTCCCAAAGGACACATGGTCCATATTACTTACTTACAAGAAGCCCCTATTTAAAAATGTTTAACCACAATAGTCAGCAGACATTCAGTTTGTCAGTATTAAATTTGTCATGAAGGAAGTATTTTAAAATATGAAAAAAAAAACCAAAAAAAAAAAAACCCACTTACATTATACTACAAATTTGTGAAAAAAAAAAATTAATACTATGCCTAGATTTGTGATTCTAAGAATTGCCAATGTAATGTTTAGTTCTCAGCACTGTTTTAATTATTCATAAACAGATAGACTTATCATATGCAAACAGAGGAATTACATTTTTCAATGTGACTTGGGGTTGCCCTCTGCCCAAATCTGCTCCGTCAATCATAAAATCAGAGCTAAATGTCTGATATGACGTCAGTGGAGTTGACTTCTTTACTGCCATCTATCCCCCGGGCCCCACCCCTCCCTCCATTGTAATTCTCCTCCTGTGCAAAAGACAACATCCTGCCTGAGCTATTGGGATGAAGAAATCTTAACAGGCTTGAGAACTGAAAACGTGTTTTGTTTTATTTTGTTTTGAATCGTAAGGCAGTAGATGGTAGTTAATTTCTCACTGCTATGTAAATTCCTATAAATTATTGTGAAAACAATTTCCCATGCAAAATCCTTCTTTTTTTTTGCAATTTGAATGTGAGACTTGGTTACTGATTTAAAATTATTTCAGGCAATGCTGAGAAAGCAACTCCCACTTATAATGTGTTACTGGATGTCCTGTGTCTATGCAGGTGAGAGAAGAAGCAAGTTACACCCACATCACATCCTTGTCCAAAGAGAACCAGGCTACTCTATTTGGATCAGAATTATAAGAAACTGAACTCTTACTAAGGGTCAGGATGTTATCCCTTAGACATACATGCTAAAGCAGACCAACCGCAAGAGAACACTTAATCTTAACTATCCCATAATCCAATCACCCTCTTGCTTTCTCCTACCATTGTGGAATCTTCCTTACATTCCTTCCTGAATCTGAAACCCATAAACAAACAAACAAACAAACTACAAACTGTTATTCTCTGGAGCATTTTATATTTGTCTCCCTGGCATAGGTCATCAAATTGGCTCAGATAAACTCATGAAAATATTCTTACATCCACATGGAGAGACGTTTTACTTAAGTCTTGGCTGAAACAGCGCACAGACAATCCCTGCGTACGTGTCCCTCCTGTCTTTTCATGCATCAGATAGTTATCACATAGGAGGGGTGGCTCACAAGTTGCCCACTTCTTGTTGGCGAATTGGGGAGAGTTTGTCCATCTCTTGAAGCAATTACAACAGATACTCAGGTTCCATACTCACATTCACAAAAACAAGAGTGACTTTCCTTAGACACATTTTCAGAGATTTAAACTTTAGTCGTTATTTTATGGAGATGAAATCTAACACTCATGAAAGAAAAGAAAAGAAAAAAAAATCTCTGCTTCTTTGATTGTCCAGCAAAGAAAGGCCAAAGGCAACGCAGGCACAGGATATTCTTTCAACTTCCTTGAAGTAAAAGCCTTTTGTGTATTTTCCCGATTTATTTGAAAAAAAGAAAGAAAGAAGAAAAAAAAAAAGACAAAAACTGAATCCAGACTAGTAAACAGAGCTTGCATACTCGGTACCTGTGATGTGCAGGTGCCATTTCTCACCTAGTAATCCAGGGAAGAGAAACAAGCCCCAGGCCACACCCTGAGGTCACCAAAACTCCTCTTTGATTCATTTCAAAGGCTCTAATTGGGCAACTTCAAACTCCATTTAAAACCTTTGGGTGGTACTGGAAGGTCTACTCCCACCCAGAAGTTTCTGTTCACTCTCCTAAGAGAGGGTCTCATCACCCCAATCTAATGATGGGCTGTGATTATAATAGGTGATTGATTGTTCTATAAACTTTGTTACAAATACATTACGACTCACATTGGCGTGTCCAGAGAAACCCACCTTCAGAGCACTGGACAGTTTTGAGACTTACATTCATAATTTAATTGTCATTGCAAAACAATACTGAGTGACTCAGAGGAGGCAATTTACTCTTTGTGTTCTGTAAGATTAATAAAAGATAAGGAATGGTGCAGAATAAATACGTCCAATCTGCAGCCTGTGTGGTCCAGCATGGCTTTGAAGGCGGCCCAACACAAATTTTAAACTTTATTTAAACATTATGAGGCTTTTAGGGGGGCTTTTTCTTTTCTTTTCTTTTCTTTTCTTTCTTTCTTACTTTTTTTTTAGCTTAACAGCTATCTATTGTATTTTATGTGTGGCCCAAGACAATTGTTCAGTGTGGCCCACAGAAACCCAAAGGTTGGACACCCCTGGTCTAAAAACAGAAATCCTGTTTCTAACCCGAGGTTCACCCTTGACCCCTTATTTCAATAGGTATCTCACTCCGACAGCAAAATAAAAACAAAGCCTCAATAACCATGAAATAGGCCAAAAATAAAGAGGATTTTGTTCAGTTTGTTCTTGTAATCTCTTCTTTCTTGATTAGGGAATAAAGAAATGAATAGCAATATTAGGCTATCAAGTTGTCTCTGGCAACATTCTCTAGCGAAGCACTCATTTTTCTTCTCCCTCACACTCCTTCATTGTTTGTTTTCCTAAATGCTTCCTCCTTTTCTCTCTTTGTTTTAGACAATAACAAAGACTATCAATCACCCAACACATTTCTGATGCTTTCCAGGCTGTTAGTGATTAGATTCATTTACACTGGCTTCAACAATGTCCAATACATGTTTTCATAGGTCTTTCTCCAGAACCGTTCTCCCTTTATTTTGTTTTTTCTTTTTAAGGAGATTACTTATTTTCTTCACTGTAACAGACACAGATGACAATTACATACCATTTTTTAGAATCCAGATGGAAGAAGAAATAAGAGATTAACCAGTTCAACCAACACCCCAAATTCACGTGTTTTATTTCAATAATATTGTGCATAGTTCTAACATAGGTAAACATTTAAACATTAACATATATACATGTACATGCATACATATATAATAAATACTTCGATTGATATTTTTCACTTATTATACACATAATGTTTTAGATGGATTTATAATATTATAGCAAACAAATCTGCATGATACTATAATTCATAAGCTAAATTTACCAAAATTTATTTAACCTAAAAGCCAAATAACAGGTGGTTCTTCTATAGACTTTGTTATAAATACAGTGTGAGTCACAAACTTATTTTTTTTTAAATATTTATTTTTCATTGTTTTTTTTCACAGAGACAGAGAGAGACAGAGAGGAGGGGGAGGGCCCAGAGCAGTCTCCAAAATTGTACATTATCAGTTTTTGACATGGTTTCTTTCCAAACAGGTGGGCGGGAACCGCACAGAGTGGGAACTGAGCCAGGGTCTCCCGTATGGGAAGCTCGCCCCAGCAAGAATCGAACTGGGGGCCACACCCCAGTTCAGCATATGGGTCCACATGGGCCAGAGCCAGGGTTTGATCCTTAGTCCTAGGGCTACAAAGGGAGCACTTAACCTGCTGAGCCATCCCAGCTTCCCCTCACAAACCTTTCTTGGGGTGTGTGTGTATGTGTATGTGTTATGCTGTTTGATTGGGATATATGTCATAATGATTTATTAGCTTTAACACCTGGACATTTTTAGGATTTGTAATACATTATTTCATATTGTCATAAAGAAGGTTTTATTAACTTCCAGCATGTTTTATATAGAATCTGCCATGTATTTCTGTATCTGTTCTCAGCACTTTAAGTGAAATTTCTGTGGAGAGGCTGCTTGGGATAATCTTATCTGTTCCAGAAATTGCCCTGGTGAATGACTGGATCCTAATTAAACTGGCTTTAGTCTTATCAGCTTTATAAATTATTTCTTGTGTTTATGCATACGTCATGTATTTTGTTCAAGGAATAAACAATTCTTGTATATGTGCTTTGTCAGAACAACTTGGACACAGCATGCAGTCACACACAGACTATAACCTGCTCCCACCCCACCCACACACACCTGGCCAGAAGCGTCCACTTTATCGGAAGCCTCCCTATATAAGCACCCCATGGGGAACGCGTGTCAGCTTCAGTGTTGACACATCTTTCAAGTAACACTAAGTATTACTTATACCTTGAGGTCTTTACAAGATGCTCGGGACTGTAGGGTTCCAGCTGGAGGTCAGCCGTGATGCAGCTCTTATGGCAGAAGTTATCAACTTAATAAGTTGTTTATACCAAAGAGTCCACGGAGCGGCTTACTCAGCTCGGTATGGTCACTCGCTGTTTTCTGGGAGTGAGGCAACTAGAAAATTAACACCATTCAAATATTCCAGTGTTATAATGAAATTCATTGTGTGTGTGAGTATGTATGTGTATATGTATATATAATTTTAGTTACCTTTCTAAATGATACATTATTAAACAATCCATAAACAATAAATGAGCAATTTTCTAGGTGAGGTGTTGAAAGATAAAACTTTTAAACTAGAAGCTTCCAAAATACCACTTAACTGAATGCTTATCTATCTATCTATGTATCATTTATCTATCATTTATCTATCTATAGCTATCATTTATCAATCCATCCACCCATCCATCCATCTGTCATCTAAATATAGCATAAGATACACATCAGCAAAGCCAGTTACTGACATCCATTTATGCATAACATTTATTTATACTGAAAAAATATTTCATGTAGGTATCAAAGTGTTAAAACACTTCAGTTATTTTCTTGTGTCCTTTTCCAAATAATGAACTCAAAAAGTCTCTGAGAAATCAGAGAATATTTTATTTGCTTTACCCTCAGAATTGAACACAAGCCAGGCACATAGTAAGGAATCAGTAAATAGTTCTTAAGATAAATTAAAGAAGATAATGAAGATATAAGGAAATCACTAAATATCCTACAGTGCATAGGAAAGCCTCTCCAATTATCCAGCCCCAAATTTCAATAATGTCAAGGTTAAGGAACCTTGATTTAGATTTAAGCATAAAGAATTTATAAGAAAGGTTTGAATAATTAATTAGTAGTTGGTTTTTGATTAAGAGGGATTAATTTTTTTGCCATCTTTTAAAGAAATTATCAGATTTTCCAAAAGAGAAAAACAAGAGTAATTTTGTTCAGCTTTGAGAATGGGGGAGCTGTAAATTGACGAGTCCAAGGATGCTGAGCCATTGGAGTGGCATATGCTTTGAGAAATGTGACTACCCACACTACTGCCTTCAGACACTATTCTCTGTAAAACAGCCAGTACAGGAAGCTTCTGTGCACCATGTAATTTCCCTCATCAAGAAGATGTTATAAAAGTCAAATTGTGTGTTGAGCCATATTAATCCTTACTTAGATGCCTGAGGGGGAATAACCTTTTCAATCCCTCCCAAAATAGCCCTCTATCTTAGCCAACTTTCACTGCTTTAGTCCTTAAAAGAGAATTAGACTATGGGCGCTCTATTTTCAATGGAATTAACAAGAACATTTCTCAAAGAGTGAATTAGAGCTGGGTCTCTAAATTTGCTTTAATTCAACCTGAATCATTCAGTGCTTCTATTATCTGGTCATCACAGTATTCAGATTCTTAATGCTGTGCAAAGATACATGAGTCTTCTATGCTTCTTTTGTCTTCTGTTTCTTGGAAAATGATCTGAATGACTTTAAACTTTCCTCCAAGTAACTTTAATTTGTCTTACTCTATCTTGCTTACCCACCTGAAATACATTCCCACACTTTGTACATCTCTTAACTATTGACAACAGAAACTGGTTATACACCTTTTAATAAAAACAAAAAAATGCAAGTCTTCCTCTGTGTTCTGATAGAGCACCTACGATAAGTGGTGTGATCTTTACAAAGGCTACAACACAGAGTTTGATTTAGCTGCAAAGATGCAAGTTAATGTCTTTGGGGAGAAGAAAATAAAAATTTCAGTCTTATTTCTTCAATCTATTGGCTATGGTGAGGGACATAAAATGTATGAATACCTATGTGGTCATCTAGAAGACACAAGTTATTCTACCTACTGTAGAGTTAGTTATTCACTCCATAGAAAAAGTATTCAGTGACTTCTACATCACAGAGCCATATATTGCATGTGGGAATACATAGTAGTACAGAACTATGCATGGTTCTTCAGAGAAATAGAACCAATAGGGTGTGTGTGTGTGTGTGTGTGTGTGTGCATGTGTGTGAGTGTGCATGTGTGTGTGTGTGTGTGTTTATTTAAGAAATCGCAATTATGGAGCCCAGTGAGTCCAAAGTCTGCAGATGGAACCAGTAGAATGAAAACTCAGAGAAAAGCAGATGCTGCCATTCAAGTCTGAAGGTTGTCTGATGCAAAATTCTTCTTGCTCTGAGGAGGTCTGTCTTTTATTCTATTCAGCCATTCAACTGATTACTACACCTACATTTTAGAGGGCAGCCTGCTTTACTCAAAGTCCACCAATTTAAATACATATTTCATCTAAGAACTACCTCACAGAAACATCTAAAATAATATTAGATCAAGTACCTGGGTACCATGGCTCCTGCCAGGTTGACTCATAAAAATGTCCATGCCAACCCCTCCCACACATTTTTCTATTCACACTCTTTGGTATTGTCCAAAGAGAAATGGGACCCAATATTTACAAATAAATCACTACACAAAACTTTATAATGATTTTATTTATAATTTTCCACAACTAGAAATAAACCAACTATACTTCAACTGATAATATATCCATAAAATAAAATAGTCTCAGCAATTAAAATAAAACAAAACTACTATTAGAAGTAACAGCATAGGCAAATCTCGGATTCATGAAGCTAACTGAAAAAAAATCAGATAAAAATACTACATAATATAAACTCTTATATGTATGATATTTTTTTAAAAAACAAAATATAAAGACAAAACCAATTACAGATTAACAATGGCATGGATGGGGGAATGTTGATCTCAAAAGGAAGCAAGTGGACAATTTTGGGGGGTTGGTATTGAAGATGGTCTATATCATGATGTTTTATAGCTGTATGCATTTGTCAAAACCAAAAGAGTGAATTTTACTGTATTGAAAATAAACTACAATGAAAGCTTCCAAAGTAATTCTGTAAAAATATGTTCATTATACATTTATAATATATACATTATATGATATTATCTAAACACATATAGATCTGTAATATAACTAGATAAAACATAGTAATACCAGGACCATGGACTAAAAATTGTTAACCTACTGCTTTCAAATCATTTAACCCAGAAGAGGTAGTTCTATCACATATAAATTCTCAACAGATTAGAAAGTAATTATAAATGTACTTTTACTATTTTTTAAAAATCATATTGTTCTTATAGTGCCTAGTTTCAAAAGACACTCCCCCCATGCATACCTTTTTTTTCTAATTAAATTTGTCCCAAAGAAAATATAAATTGTCTTAGCCAGTGTTTTAATAACTTTTGACTTGAATTTAAGGGTTTTTTATAAGCAACATATATTGGATGTCCACTCTTGACAATGATTGTCAGATAATCTCATTAAGCAATTTACTTCTAACAACAAGCATCAAGGCAATTAGATTCTTTATCTGGAAAATAGGGATAATCATGTTGAAATGTTGAGTCTTGCTCAAGACATCTTAGCAAATAATCTAATGATTTAGGATTTTTACCCAAATCTGTTTAGCTACGCATCCCAAAATATTTTTTTTTTTAAGTTTCCCTAGAAAATGTTCTAAGCTGGAACCACACATCTGTGGATTCCTTATTTCCGTACTTGGTTGAACAGGTTGAAACAGACTCCCAGTAAACTCTCAAGATAAAATAAAAGCATGTCATCCAAATTTAGGATTAAGAGAGAGATAATTGAACACAAGAGGCCATGCTTAGCAACATATTTATTTTTTCTGAGAACTTACATCAGAATTTTCAAAACTCCTCCAACAAAAAATATTGGAGAAAAAATATTAGCGAACTTCTCCTGAAAAAAAAAACGTGGTATCAATCCAATTTCATTGCATATGTAATTTCCAAGGCAATGTGTACTAATCTAGAGTCTCATCTGTTAAATTAATCAACTTTCCAAAATGACGTATGGTATGGAGCTATTAAATTATTTGTCCATATAATCATACACAGCGGTGGGGGGAGTAAGGAGGGGGAATCAAACACACGGTGATGAAAAGTGAGCTGAGTCTGGGTGGTGAGCACATAATGCGATGTATAGACAACATAATGTAGAACTGTACACCTGGAAACAATGCAATTGATATCAAGTAATGTCACCCCAATAAATGTAACAAAAAAAAAAAGTAAGAACACTGCTTGTTGCTTTAAAGACAGTCAAATTCTGTTCATTGCTGTGTTTTGGGTGACATTGTGACATATATTTTCACAAGCTGTACTAGTACATTGCAGCACAGTTAGAAACTGTAATCAAAGTTAGGACCACAAATTATCAACGAAGAATCTTCCAGACAAGAAAGCCCTTGTTTATTGCAGGTAACTGTGTTGCTTCATTTGGCTTACCCATCCAATTCCAATAATGACAGTAGGCAAACAAACAGAACTCCCTATGTGCTTCCACTCCCACCCAGGCAATGAGCATTGACCCTGGTTGGTCATGTGACCAGAAGGCTGAGAAGCAAATTGCTAAGAGACTAGAAATCACAGTGAATCTAGGAGCCTCCCTGTCAGGCCAGGTGTGTCTGTCAAAATATTCTACAGAATGCCATTAGTGGAACAACAGGGAGATGGAAGTCAACAGTCAGGCAAAAGGGGTCATTCATGAAAGAGAAGAGTACAAGTGAAAATTACAGTTTTGACATTAGTAAGTGGAAGTAAATGGAGACGCTCTCAGGGCAGTGTTTGTAAGCAGGGAACAGGTAATGACAGATAATAAATGCCTTGGAATTGTCATTCTTTGGGGGCCCGTGTGCCCCTTCTCTCTTTTTACTATCTCCTTTGGAGATTTTGTGAAATTTGTCTTCTTTTCTCTCTTGTTCCTGCACTCTCTGTTGATACTGATATTGATGTTGAAGCTTCATACATAACAAAGAGTCACTCCTAGAAACTGGAGTCTCCCTTTCTCTGGCAGCGAGAAGCAAAACTTTAAAATACCGTATGTGTTCCACACTATATGTCTCCACAATGTAAATCTCCGGGTGATTTATTCAAACACACACTTTGGGGTCCATTTGTTGGGTCTTGTGATAATACAACTTGCCCTTGGTTTCCCTGATATTTAGTGGGGAAAGTAAGAAGGAGAACCAAGACTTACTAAAAACCCATCATGCATCAGACTCTGTACTAAATGTTTTTCATTGTATTATCTATTACCAGTCACAACCAACAAGAAATTCCAAATGCTAGGGTTTAGAATTCCTGTAAATATAAAGACTAAAATGGATATTAAAAATATTTATGTTCACATTTATTTAACAGTAGCATGTCCCACTTCTTGCTAATTTAGAAACCGATAGCATCATTGAGGATACAGTCTTTTAAAATCTTTGTCTGCCATACTCAGTGTTCACTTGATTTTGAGCTGGCTGCTTTCAAGATTTCAAGAAGAATGTAGCAATTCTAAATGTCACATCCAGACATGATGAATCCAAGCAAAAGAAAAGCAGCATTATTCTAGATAGAACCCTTTCTTGGGAACCACTGGCATCTTTTCTCATAGGGAAGATTATAGCAGAGGCATTCTATTTAACCAATCACTGGCAAAACAAACAACATCATAATGGACTTCAGCTAATAAAGGTTAACCTCCTTAGAGAAAGGCTACATTGCTTGAGCAAAGGAAGATACTTAGAAAATAAATGGGATTTTATAATAAGGGCAAATGCAGCAGATAATTAGTGTATTCTAGAATAAGTGATTCTTTTGCTATTCATGACACAGAGCATCTAATGGCTTGTATGGGATATGGAAATTTAAGAAGCAGCGATAGAAGTTCCACATGTTTAATTTAGTCTCCTTATCCATTGTGATGTTCTCCCAAGTGACAGAATTCCGCATGATGCTTACAAGCAAGGGTATGTGGGGAAGTGGGGGTGCAGATGGGAAGGCATGTGGTTATGAAATTCTAAGCCACCACGTTGACCCATTAAATATCTGAGAAATCTGTACGTGAAGATGTCATGCCTCTCAGGCTGAGTGAATTGACTTCAATGCTTTGTGATTTTCTGCAAACAAACATAACAAAGCTTGGTCACTAAACATGAAAACTTCATTGGGTTCAACAAAAATGGATACAAGGCAACCAAAATACAATATGTGGTTAACCACAGAACAGCAGGGTCCCTCCTGCTTAGCTCTGATGACATTTAAAACTCTTTTCTGGATCACTGCCACTCTGTTAGTTCTAGGCCAGTAGCTGACCATTTTAATATAGAGAATCAATGTGAGGCTGGCATGTTTTTGACCAGTTTACATAGAAATCAAGCTTCACCACATGTTTACAGTTTTGTCCCTTCTTTTGGGGAGAATGAAGGGTTAAGTTTTGGGATATGTACCTTAAATGACCAAAGCATGTCATTCAAAAGTAATTATCACAGCCTTTTCTTACTCCTGTGGAGCCTAGTTTTCAATGGCTGCCACACTAGCCACAGGGGAGATGTACAATGTCCTTATCTTAATTAATTAGCATCCAGTTATGGAAAGAGTTTAGGCTTGGAAATCAGAATGACCTGACCATGAGTTTGCTCATCTGTATAACAGGATAAGATTTTATAGCTCTTAGTGGATTAAGTAGGAGTACTTTATGACAAACCCTTTGTACAATACTTGAGATATACTAGTTATTCAGTAACAATTTCCTGTCACCCATATGGAGAATAATCCAATGTTTTCTGAATCCCCTTTTCCCTTGATCTAATAAGAATTTAGCTAATAAACATTTAAAAGATAAAAAGTAACAATGATCCTTAAGAAAGGATTATAACTGGTTTCACTAAACATCCCATAATTTCCCATCTTCACAACTTGTAACCATGTCTCATGTTCCAAGGACCCTGGGTCCTATTCTGATGTTTGGGCTCAAACCTAAATTCAACTTATATCTGCTAAATGTTTTGGTTTCTTTATTAAGGAAAGGAAGTAGGCAGAATACAATATTATAATAGAGATGTGGAGTCTGATAGATTTGGGTTTGAATCTTGCCTCTGCCAATCAATACCCGAGTTGTTCTGGGGCAAATTTGTTCATCTATAAAATAATAATAATTATTAATACTTCACAGGGAGTTTATGAGCATGAAGAAAACTTAAGAATTGAATGTAATCTTTGACTGAGCAAGATATAGCCAAATGTAATACTAGTAAACTCATTGATAGCACTTATTTTTGTTATTGTTTTGAGAGAGACTGAGAGAGAGAGAGAGAAGGAGAAAGGGCTCAGAGCAGTGTCCATAGTGGTATATCATTAGTTGTGACATAGCTTCATTCCACACAGGTGGATGTGGGGCCACATGGGTTAGGAACTGAACTGTAGACTTCCAGCATAGGAGGCAGAAACCTTCACGACCACAGTTCAGCATGCGGGTCTGTACAGGTGGGGACTGAGATTCAATCCCAGTTGCAAGGCAAGCACTCAACATGTGGAGTTATCCCAGCATTCCCTTGAAGCATTCCCTTGATTCATCAGTTTGGGAGATTGGCTTGGACCTATGTGGGTAGATAGTGAGATTTATCCTAGATATTCTGCATCTTATCCTGTTCTGCACCTTATCATGTTCTGCACCTTATCTTGATCTGCACCTTATCCTTTTCTGCATCAAAGACTTGGTCTACCACACTTCCTCCTACAACTGGCATGTCTGCTCACCATGTCATTCCTTCATAGTCATTTGCTTGGCTTTTTAGTTCATAATTTCAGGCCTGGGGAAGAAGTGGGCCTTTTATAATTATGATTTTTATTTTTTATATTGTGACCCTACTTTTCTAAGCTCCCGATTCCCATTAATTTCCTCTACCTTTAGTCTATTTCCTCTGCATTTAATTCCAAGCATGCCTTGTAATTGCGATCAGGCAACTATAGTCAGAGCCATTGCTGGGAGCCAATATAGATGAATTTAACTTCATAATTGCACTAATAACCTACTTTCCTCTTTCTGCATGAAGAAATGAGTTTGCGGTAGCAACCTGACTGCCTATATGAACACTTATTTCAGAAATTGTCTTTCTCTCTTTATACTCCCAATTAAGCTATATATTCTTATATAGTTCAGAGGTCATAGTCTTTCTATCATCAAGAAAATTTACGTCATATAAATGGTTTGATAAAATTAAAGGCTTAGAAACTATATTACATAGAGTTTAAGGGGCTAAGCTTTAGGCTATATCATAACTTATTCAGTTCTTTATTCATTCACTTACATCTTTAATAAATATATGTAAGCACTTCCAAGATGAGAGGTAATCAGTACGAGCTGAGAGGGGAAAGTGCAGGACTCAGAAAGCAGGACTGTTGAATTCATATTCTGCTTTAACCTCAGGAAATATAGTCAATGCCTTGAGTATCAGTTCTTTGAATAAATAAGAAAAATTAGAGATTTTGCATTTAACATGTATATTATAGGCAGGTAGATGATAGATGATATATCGATGATAGATGGTGATAGATAGATAAATGATTGATTAATAGGTAGACAGATAGATAATAGCAGATTAACTTTTTCACCTTAGTAATTGAAAACAAAACAAAACAAAACTGACAAGCCAAACAGAGAATTGTGAGACTAGCCAGAGATAACAACAGAAAGAAACAACTGTCCATAGAGCTAGTTGATCAGTAGAAATAGGTCTACAGAGGCCCTAATGCAGAATCAGCTAAGAGGAGTCAGAACTATGGTGGGCGCTGGTCAGTACAAAAGGCCACCAAGGAGGGAGTGGCTATCGCTGGATCCAGAAGCAACATAGGAAGCTAATACATAAGTTGTCTCTTTCTTCCAAACTTCTACCAGGGTATCTGATGGAACAAAGAATACTAGAAGCCAGAGAAAAGAGGGTTTTGGAAAATATAGCTGTGCCAAATAAGACAACAGAGCACAAGAAAATCAGGTCATAGATTCAAAAGCACATGAACACTTTACAGGCACATGCGCTAACCTATCCTATGAAGGGTTGCACAGTCATTAGTGTAACAATTAAATTGGATCCTGATATTCATCCTGTCAACCTGTCAATGGCTCTTAGTTTTCTAAGTTCTTTGCTTATCTTTAGCTCCTGCATGTCTCCATTTTGCAAATTATACTTCAGCATTACTCATATATTTGCTTTTGTAATATTTTACTACCATAATCTATGCTATGTATGTCTTTAGGATGACAGGGTTATGTAGACAAAAAAATTTGGTAACTTGAAGTCTCATATCAAAGGACTCATTCTCTATATTTAGTTCATAACTCAATACAACCATCACATAAAGACTCAGCACACTTGTAGAATAAATATATCTTGTGGGTTGTAATTTTGCATGGTGAATTTGTCCTACAATGAGACTGATAACTCTGATAGGTAGTAACTCCTTGTTTCATATATGTATTTTCTGCACCTAATATTGCATGTGTCACGAAGAAACTCAATACACATATACAAGATACATAACTAAACTATTAAGTAAAACAATATACATTTGAAAGTCCTTCCAATATTTTATTCAAAATCTCACAACTTTTCTTATTTTTCTCCCACTCCATGTTATGGGTTCTAATTATAATACATCATATGAACTCTTGATAACTGGCATTATGAAAAAATATATAAAAGTGCATTATCAGGAATCCAGTATAATATTAAAGATTTCCCTTAAAATCATTGCTAAATTGTTATATGTCCACTTGACAACTGTTGCCCTTTTGACTACAATAGGTTACCTGGAAGTAACTCAACATGGGTGGTCCTTATGCCCGTACTTTATATTGTGTTCATGTGAAAGCCAATGCTATCTGAAAAATTAGCTGTCACCATTTTATGTTTATGTCTCTACTTCAAATTTCTGTCAATATACCATGGAAAGTTCCAATTTATGTTTAAATATCTCTAAAAAACTGTATGCTCGGGCAAACATTAGGAAGCAACTTAGATGACATTTAAATCAATCACCTCATTAGCAACCAGTTTCTATAATAGCATGATATTTATAGACAAAAAATACTTTCTAGATTCAACATCAAATTTAATTGTCTTGGGGACTTTTTCATCTGATAAAATTTCCTGAGGTGACAAGTTAATGTTTTCTACTAGGAAATATCAAAGGTAACAGTCATTGTTGGTTTGTGATATATTTGTATTTTTTTTCTTCTCCATTCTCCTTTTGCCAAGCTAATATTTATAGGAAAAAAATCTTGGTAGTATTAAAATCAAATTTCTCTGGAAGAATAAATAACCCAATATAGATTTTTAAAAACCTTCAATTAGAATTCCTAAGCCTCATTTTAGCAACTGCTTAAAGATATTGTACACATCTTTTGTAAATTGCAAAAATATATTGAAAATTGTTTCTACTAGATTTTTCAATGTCGTCACAGAAGGAAATACAAATCCAATATGTACCATGTTAAATAAACTACATTTTATTCTAAGTTATTAGAAAATAGATCGTCTTAGTTTATGAAGGCTGCTGTAACAAAAATACCATATACTGGGCAGCTAACAACAGAAATGTATTGCTCACAGTCCTGGAGGCTGGGAAGTCCAAGTCTCTGGCAGATTTAATGTCTGGTAAGAGCCTGCTCCCTCACAGATGGCTACCTTTTTGCTGTAACTTTGCAAGGCAGAAACAGGAAGAGGGCTTTCTTAAGACTCTTTTATAAAGGCACTAATGTCGTGACTTGATCACCTCCCAAAGTCCTCACTTCCTAATAGCATCACCTTGGGAGTTAGAATGTCACTATATGCACTTGGTGGTGGTAGTGGAAGGGGTATATATGAAGTGTCTAATCTGGACACTTAGTTCTCCTTTTATACCACATTTGCATCAGAAGTGGTAAAGAAATGTTAGAAAGAGTGATAGAAATGTGAAGTCCCTTACTTAGAATTCATCTTATCTCTTTTTTTTCTATTACTTTCAAAATCAAATATTTCTTAAGAAATAAAATGGTGTATAGGCCCAAAGGAAAACATTGCCTATAGACTAATAAATACTGGAATTATATCTAAAAGCAGAATTTGCTAATAAAGGGGAAGAGGAGATCCTTAGTTTACTCTTTTTCTTTTTTTCCTCTTTCTCTCTCATCTCTCTGTGTCTGTGTCCGTCTCCCTCTCTCCCTCTCTCTCTCTTTTTAAATTTTACTTCAGAATCTGTGAAACATGTTGATAAGGACAATGAAAACTTTTCATGAGGTGGTAAAAGAGAGGCAGGAGCTTTAATATGGAGAAGGAGAGAGAGAGGGAGAGCTGATATGGGTTTAAAGCCCTGAATTAAAAGGCTGATAGTTCCCCTTCTTTAGCCGCAGTGTCTACACCCCCAACCACTTCCTGCCTTTGGTTCTCATATTCTGAGCTACTATGTCTCCAGGGCAGCACCTATGCCCCAGAGTTCTTCAGAGTTATTGACATTAACCAATTCTGAATCTACTCGCCCTGCCTCTCCCTCTCAGTACCATAGAAACCCCAATCAAAGTCCATGACCACTGTCCCCCTCCCTCCCTCCTCCTCCTGACCAATCCCAGTGCTCCCCTGTGGGACCCTGCGGGAAACTCTTCTCTCTCCAAGAAACTGGGAACACAACAAAACTACAAAACTCATTCTGTTTTTTCTCTCTTGATCAGTGTCTGATCTCATGGTACCTCACTCACCTAAGGTAAGAAGGTTAAAACAGCAACTCAGATCTTGTGCTTATGTGAAAACCATTCTTACTGAGGAGATGGACACATCAAGTTTTAGTAACTTGATAGAAGTACTCTTTGGAACATCTAATTCTTTTTGTGCTAATCCCCTGGTCATCTCGAAATGAGCAGTTCATTTCCTTCCTTTTATTCAATCATTCGTTAAAGGGACTATTTACTCCATGACTGTCAAATGACAATCACAGTACCCAGCACATAAATGAGGGAAGAATGAGACCCACAAGATGGCAGGCTCTCTGAGGACACAACTGGTTCTATGTCACAACTGGTTAATAAAAGAGAGAATACACAATTTACATGCAAAATTTCTAGTACACAGCACAGTAAGCGTTTTGTTGTAAATCAAGGAACTAGAATAAGTCCCCTTTTGAGGGAGAGCTTACTGTGAGAAATGAACCATCTCAATGTAGAGTTATCCAACATATATTTTCTACGTGACATGTACTGGTGTTGGAGGAAGGTAGGGAGAGAAGGAGAGTGAATAAGAGAAGGGGAGGGAGAGAGGGAAGGGGAAGGAGGGAGGGGAAGGGGGTAGGTAGAGAGAGAGAGAGAGAAATTAAGCAATTTTTTTTCACACCAATGGAGCATGAAGTATACACAGTTTCATCTTCTTTGATGAGGAGAATCAAAAGTGGGAACGCAACGAAGTGCAATTCTGAATGAGGAATGAACCAGCTGCTCTTTTCCAGGGGCTAGGAGCGGGGGGGCACAATATTTACATTTCCCCAAATCCAAAGTTCAAAATAATCCCTACCAAAATAATAGGGTTATATTCAATAGATTACATCAAACAAAAATTAATATCTGATGTGCAATTTTACCACCTACCTATCAGATGCAACAAAAAAAGAAAGAAAGAAAGAAGAAAGGAAAGAAAGGAAGAAAGAAAGAAAGAAGGCAGGAAGGAAGGAAGGAGAGAGAGAGAGAGAGAAAGGAAAGAAAGAAAGAAAGAAAGAAAGAAAGAAAGAAAGAAAGAAAGAAAGAAAGAAAGAAAGAAGGGAGGGAGGGAGGGAGGGAGAGAAAGAGAGAAAAAAGAAAGAAAGAAAGAAAGAAAGAAAGAATGAAAGAAAGAAAAAGAAAAGTAAGTAAAGAAATTGTTTCCTTGCCTAATTGTTTTACTGAGCAGTGACATATCGCCTTTACTTTCAGTTGAATGAACGCTACCACCCAATCTCCATATTTAAAAAAAAAAATTGTTTTACTGTTTTTGACAGAGACAGAGAGAGAAGAGAGAAGGGGGAGGGCCCGGAGCAGTCTCCATAGTTTTATGTCATCAGTTTTCAACGTGGTTTTGTTCCACACAAGTGGGTGGCGGGGGCCGCGCATGACAGGAACTGGGGGCCTCCTGCATGGGAGGCACACCCCTTGAGCCTGGGTCCAAACTGGGGGGCAAGAACTGAACTGGGGGCCTTCCACATGGGAAGCACACTCCGTTCAGCATATGGGTCCGCATGGGCTGGGGCCAGGATTTGATCCTTGGTCTCCGGGACTGCACATCGAGCACTTAACGTGCTAAGCCATCCCAGTGTCCCCAATATCCACCTTTAAATCAGTAAAGTCTTCTGAGTCTAAAAGCAAAAAATAATGTGATTAAGCTCGGAGTTTATTTGTTTGTGTGTTTTTTGAAAGACCTAATTGAAGTGATAATTAAAACCTTATAGCTTTAAACAGGATAACAAGCCTTGAAAAAAATATAGAGCATTATCTCCTGGGCTAGCAATAAATAATTCACCTAATTTGTTCCTTATTAAGTCTAACTGACTCTATTACTTAACAGTCTTAGGCAAAATGGGGTGGTGGTGGAGAGGGAAACTAGAAAGTATATTTTGGATTTTTTCCCTTAAGCATGGCATAGATTAGGGTAGTATTGAAAGGGTTAGGGCAGATTACATATAAAATCATGTACAACATCTAGACACAATTAGCAAAAACAATAGTTTAGACAAATGCATTATGGTATATTTATACAATGAAAGAGTGTCAAATAATAAAAATAAGCAAACAATGAATATATACCATCTTGGAAAAATGTCACAAACATTTTTTTTTATTGTTTTTGACACACAGAGAGAGAGAGAGGAGAGAGATACAGAGACAGAGAGAAAACTGAACTGGGGGCTCTCCTCAGCCCAGCACATGGGTCCGCACGGGCTGGGGCCGGGACTCGATCCTCGGTCCCCGGGGCTGCAAAGCAAACACTCAGCGCAATCCCGGCTTCCCCCATGAACATTTTTATGAACAAATTAGCCAGACAGGAAAAAATATACTATGTGATTCAACTGATATAAACTCAAAAGCAGGAGAAACTAATCTCTATTTTGAAGTAACAGAACAATGATGACTTTTAAGGTGAGATGCAGAGTAAGAGTTGAAGAGGCACAACTGGGATACTTGAGTGCTTTGTACGGGGTGATCAATTTTTGATAAGCATTGAACTTGTTCTCCTGATTCGTGCACTATCCTATATGTATGTCTTTGCATATATAAAACATTTTATTTACAAACAAGGTAAATGCAAAGGGTTGAAAATAGAAAAGATGCTCTTAAAGAAGAAGACAAAGTTATATGCCTTAGCCTACCAGATGTCAAAAGTGATATAAAGCAACAGCATTAAGACAGAGTGAAGCTGGTTCAAGAATAACGTAAAAAGACCAATGGAACAGAATAAAGAGAAGGAAACCAGCACACCTGGGTCCTTTTTCATGACAAAGATTACTTGGCAGGACAGAGGGAAAAGGGTGATCATTTTCCTAACTGTTGTTGGATTGATTCATTATTTAAAGTGAAAAAAGAAAGGAATGTGATTACGACTTATCTTGTGCCATTCACACACATACTCCCCCCACACAAGCTTGTAATGAATTGTAGGTAGTTTTCAGATATAAAATAATAAAGCTACTACTAGATAAAATGGCTGAACAATGCCTATGACCTTGAGATAAGTAAAACGTTCTTCCCCTCAGGACCCAAAAAGCATCAATTATAAGTGAAAACATGTATAAATTGGATTACATTAAAATTAACAATGTCTATTCAGTCCAAGAATCCATTAAGGGAGTGAAAAGACAAACCACATGGTAGGAAAAAGGTTAGTAACACATATAATAAAGGAAAAGGCTCTATTTTAGAATATATAAAGGATTTTTACAAAGGAATATAAAAACAGCCTAATTTAAACAGTGAGCTAAAGATTTGAACGGCTCTTCCATTGAAGAGACTTACAGTAGACACTGCATAAATATTTGTTAAATTTATAAATTAAAAAAAAAAAGCCTAGTTAAATTGGACACTATCAGAAATCTTAATACCCTGTCTCTCAAGGGGCTAGCTTTCCAAGATACAGAGACCCTATTAGTTTTTACTGAAGACGAAATTCTGTGCAAGAAAATTCCTCTTGCTAACTGCATCTGCATAATGTGAGGTTAAGGTCCTGTCCATGAATACACTGTCTACAAGGCATAGATCAAGGGAGACTGGCACCAAATTTCAGACCCTTTTTTCACTCTGTGCTTTGCCACTGTCACAGAGGCCTTTTGTTGTTGTTGCTGTTGTTTAAGTACACCGCTACTCTGATGCTCAGAACTTGAAATGATATCCATCTTCAAACAGAACCTTATATCCATCTGCTGGACAAGAATTAGAATTAGCCATATTGTCTCCTCTCTGTGAACCACTTGGGCCCAATGTTCATTGATGTGCATCACCTAATTACCCCTCCTGCCGCAGAAATAAAGTAGAAACGTACTAGGTAGTAGGGTCATGTGTAGAGTCAGGCATATTAGCCCATTTTTTGCCTTGACTCTATCAAGGCCCTGGGGCTTGGTGTGGGGTGGAGCAGTCATAAAGGTTGACTCCTTTGAGCAGAGGCAGCCTAGCACCTGTCGGTAGCTCCTTCGAATATAATCAATATGATTCATCCTTCAGCCCCCAGAGGTCTGGGGGTGGAACTGAAAGTTTCAACATTCACACCATGTGGGTGCTTGCACTGGCCACTAGCTCCCATCCATAGGTTGCCTACGTGCTTTCCCTAAAGTCACCTCATTAACATAAAATACACCTTTATCCATCTCATCAGGAACAAAGACCAAACATATATACCAACATATTATAAGTCACAATATCACAAAGAGTTAAGTCACAGAAGTTTGAATATGTGTCTATGAGTTGTCTTGCGTATAAGAAGGCACATCAATGTGTAATGTAGTCACTGTAAAAATATTTGCAGGCAAAAGTATATTATCCCTCAAGTTTGTTCAGTGATATGGCCCATTATAGAGATGATTTAATTATAGGAAATCAGGTTCTCTTAAATGGCAAGAAAATAATCTGACATCACTTTAGATATTTCAGGTAAATATGTTTGCATGAAAATGTATTTTGCATGTATATGACTATATGTAAATATGTCATTAATAAGGCTCATCTTCACATTGTAGACAGAAGATTCCGATAAAAAATGATAAGTGTCCTTTTAAGGGGTTAGTGGTTCAGCAGTATGGTAGGTGGTCCAGGAAAGGACAGAAAGCCAGAGTGGATAGATACAATCTGAGGTCAGTCATTAGGAGAAAAGATAAGATTTTTGTCCCCAGTGCTTCATTGTCCCCTCGATCCAAGCTCTTTGCTATAAAATCTTGTCGTCCCTCCCTCTGATAGTAGAGCATACTTCCCTGTTTGATTTTGGACTTGGATATGAAACGTCACTTACCAAATGAAATATTAGCACACAGAACACAAGGGCGAACTTGGAAAGGACTCATGCACCATTGGACTTCGGCCGCCTGACTTCTGCCATCACCATGGAAAGAGCTTCCCTGGTTTAGGTTCTGTGCCTTCACTGGGGCCCCATAGAAAGCTTACAAGGACAGGAGATGCCCCACATGCTTCCCCAGCCACGCCCAGAGATCCTTGATAGTGCGTGACGGCCCAGTGATGGCGGAGATTCTGGGTGGTTTTTAGGCAGCAGTATTGTGGCACTAGACCACTGACCTACAGGTTGATTTGGTTTAACTTTTTAGAGTCTATATAGTGACGTGTGTAAAAATAGATGATAGATAGATAGATAGATAGATAGATAGATAGATAGATAGATAGATAGATGATAAATAGACTATATCTATCCATCTATCATCTGTCTATCTACCTATCTATCTACCATCTATGTTGTGAAGCTTTTAAATCAGTGATCTCATTATAATCGACCAATAGTTCTTTGACATGGGTAGAAAGTCATGGCATTAACTGACTTCATAGATGGATAAATGAGTCTCAGATATTTGCTAAGACCTCAATTACAATGTGACAGAGCCAGAGTTCAAAGCCAAGGGATCTGACTCTCAGGTTATTGCAATTCCCCATTTCTCTATGCTGATTTTTTTAGAAATGAAGGGGAAGCTGGGATGGCTCAGTGGGTTAAGTGCTCACTTTGCAGCCCCGGGGCTGAGGATCGAATCCTGGCCCTGGCCCTGGCCCGTGCGGAACCATATGCTGAACTGGGGAGTGCCCCCAGTTCAGTTCTCACCAGGGTGAGACCCCAACCCAGTTCCTGCCCTGTGCAGCCTCGCTCCCACCTGTGAAATGAAACTACGTGGAAAAACCGATGATGTGCAACTATGGAGACTGACCTGGGCCCTCCCCCTTCTCTTTGTCTCTGTCTATCTCTGTCTCTGTCTCTCTCTCTCTCTGTCAAACACAATAAATATAAATCTTTAAAAAAAAAGAAATGAAGATGAAGGGACAGGTAGAATAACAGAAGAAAATGGGACAATCATATAATCTCTTCATTCCACACCAAATGGAATCTCTCTAAAAATCTGAGTACATTAATTAATAGAAATCCAAAGGCTAACTTAATTTTTACTTTTTGAATTTCCCATTCTCCTATCTGTGACAAAAGCCCATGAAGAAATAAATCAGGAAATAAAGATGGGAAAAATGCAGAGAAAAAAAAAAGAGAGAGAGAAAAAAAACATAACAGCTAGGCAATCCATAAGCTAAAACAACCAACCCTTAATTGAATGCACATGTGTGGACTGACTTTCTTCCCTAATAGCGAGGCAGTAGGCAATGATTAATGACTGGAAGAAATCAGTAAAGAATTCTCCCTGAGCACCGAATTGTGCCCTGAATATAAAAGTCTGCCAGAACAGGTGACATGGTGCCAAGGGTTCTCAGGAGCAGACAGAAGAAATTGCAGATCTGCCAACAATTTATTTTCACAGACAGAAATGGTGACGTAGCAGTGTCACAAAATGACGCTGAAAGATTTTCATTTTTCCTTCCATCTGAAGAATGGTGAGCTGCACTAGCGTTTTATTTGCCTGAGTGACAGAGAAAGACAAAATGCAGTAATTAAGAAATCCAAACATTGTCATAAAAGACAATATGAAGTAGGAAGTTGAACAATTACTTAACATGCTCATAAAGCTCAGTTTAGAACTTCACTGTTTTAAATATTTGGGGGGAAATGAGAGGTGATCTCAGGAAGGAGGAAATAGTAAATTTCTAGAGTAATAAACATGAATACATAGGAATATTTACTGTCCATCATCAAATATATATTGCACCTGCAATGTCCCCAAACATATATTTTATAAAGAAAAAAACATGAAAACTGTCCACTGCTCCAGGTTCCCGACGGGGTTAATTCTAACTCTGAAATTCCTAATTCTGCTAGTCCTTTTTTTTTTTAAACCAAATCATTCAGCAAATTACCTTACTTTTCTATTTCATTTAACACCTGCATTTTACACTAACTTGAGTTATCCTTGTTTGTGGTTGTATTTGTTGTGGATATTGGTGTGTGTGTGTGTCTGTGATTGTGTGCATGCATGTGTGTGTGTGTGTGTGTGCGTGCTGTGTATGCTCTGATTAAAAGAGACATAGAAACACTTACATCATCTCCTTGAAACCATAGACCACTTGATCCAAACTCAGGGGGCAGTCACATTCTAGAAAACACAATCTGGAAAGCAGGGAATAATTTCAAGTTAGCTCAACTGTTTTACCTCTACTTATTCAGCATGACATATAGAATCTCTTCAAAATGACCATTATTTTTTTTCTCTTCATCTCTTTCATCCTCTTCAGGGCATCTCATGTACCCAACCCCCCTCTCTTGCCATGCCATTTCTTCTCTTCCTTCCTCTCTTCTGTCCCCAGATGCTGCATCAAAATACCAACAAGAAACAAATGATAAAATACTTTGCAGAGAGTTGGGAGGGAAATAAACAGAGTAGGGAGATAAAGCCAGAATGTTCTTCATAGAAGAGAGAAGATAAAGACCAGGATTACTCATACACAAATAATGTTTGTCCAGACATATTTTTAAAATTATCCTTTTACTATCCAACTACATTCATAGTTGTTTTAATAAATGTACCGAAGGCGTCTTTTTGGAGACAAAGTGTCTGCTGGCTGACGTATAGTATTTGATAATAAAACTCAAGCATGTCAGACACAACTGATAGCCTTCCTTGACTCTTGTTATAGTTGAAAACTAATTCAGAAGGTATAATTTATTTAGAGCTTAGCAAATCATTCAAAAAAGTTTTGCAGAGAAATCTAATAGAGAAATTAGAAGCATCCTGTCTGATTGAAACTACCAGCGTTTGTCTACATAAAACTGACTGACAGACCATAAAATAGGTAATTACCATTGAGTACAACATCAAATGGGGGATAAGATTAAAGAATCAGATTAGAACAGACACCTGTGAAGGCAGAATTTGGAATTTAAAGTGCATTTGTAGACAGACAAGTAACCATTTAAGAATCACTTTCACGTACTTCACTTGTATTATGAAGTGAAATACCAAGAAAATATTTAAAGCTAAAAGTTTTCCTTAAACATATAAGGTACACAAAATAGTAAAACAATTTCCATGTAAAAATGTCTATGCAGGGAAGCCAGGATGGCTCAGTGGGTTAAGCGCTCACTTTGCAGCCCTGGGGACCGAAGATCAAATCCCGGCCTTGGCCCGTGTGGAACCATATGCTGAACTGGGAGCTTCCCCAGTTCAGTTCTCTCTCTGTCTCTGTATCTCTCTCTCTCTCTCTTTCTCTCTCTCTCTCTCTCTCTCTCTCTCTCTCTCTCTCTCTCTCTCTCTGTCAAAAATAAAAACAAATAAATAAAAATATATTAAAAAAAAATCTCTATGCAAATATTGGCATTAGCTTTACTAATTATTATCAAAAAACGGAAGCAAGAAAAGTGTCTTTCATAGGCAAATGGACAAAACAAACTGCAGCACATCCAAATAAAATCCTATTCAGTGATAAAAAGGAATGAGTTGTATCATCTGAACACATGGATAAATCTTAAATGCATAACACTAAGTGAAAGACACCAGTCTGAAAAGGCTACATATAACATGGTTCTCTTGATATGGCATTCTGAAAAAGGCAGATTCACAGAGATGGGAAACTGAGCAGTGGTTACTGGGACTCAGAAGGGAGAAGAGGTTAAATAGGTGAAACATGGCATTTTTTCGGGTGGTGAAACTAGTCTATTTGATGCTATATTGGTGATACATGACACTATATTTGTAAAATCTGTAGGAATTCATAGCAAAAGAATGGACATTAATGTGTGCAAATTAAAATAAAAATATTTGGAGGTTGGGAGCATCCCAAAATGGAATGCAGAATGTAACCAAGGAACCAAGGAAGAAATTCACTGAACAAACTCACTGGAGAGATGAGGGAAGAATGCTGATCTAAGGAACTTTGTAGGGGAGCCTGAAGGCAAGCAGTACTGTACACGAGCACTGACTCTACTTGGTCAAGTTTCCCTCTCACCTTCCAGTAGGATCAGTTAGCATTTCCCAAACCATGGTACACTGTGCACATATACTGGACCTGAACAATTAAGTCAATGGGGAATGATGGACTCTAGGTTTCTGACCATTGGAATGGGAGATTGCAATAAGCAAGAACAGCTTACAGTGACCTTATAGAAACAGGTTAGAGTTGGAGAGAGCAGCATGAACTTCTATTTAGTTGAATATTTATTGATATATGTGTGTGTGTATATATATATATATTAGTATACAGTTGCATGTATAAATATGTATTGACATATGTGTTAATGTTGGTTATTATACACATGCATATACAGACATTTACTGATATACATATATATGTAGTTTAGTATACACATGCATATATAGACATTTATGGATGTATGCATATATGTGGGTTAATATACACATGCATATTTAGACACTGATATAATTAAATGTGAGTGTTAGTGTACACATGCATATATAAGTGTGTGTGTGTATATATATATATATATATATGGGTTAGTGTACATACACACATGTAGACATATTGATATATGTATATAAATTGTTAGTGCACACACATATAGACACTTATTAATATATGTATATATGTGGGTTAGTGTACATGCACATATTCCTTTGCTTTATCAACTAAGAATTCCTAGAAGCAATGCCCCAGTAGCAATTAGCATATCTACTGTACAGAAATTAATTTCTATTATCAATTTCCAAGTGAGGGTCCACAGTATCCTTGGAGAAATGACTTATTTTAAGACTAGAAAGGTATATATGCAAGATGAACTTGCAGCCTATTCTAGAGGAAGAAAGGAAGTGTTCAAGACCAACACACACAAGGACAGAAGCTTGTCAAAGGACCCCAGAGCCAACT